>JASCZW010005899.1:0-142217 GCA_034211315.2 Aedes japonicus | reverse complement strand
TTTCGGCAGTCGTAGAGCTATGCAGTGGCTATACGAACACAGTTGGCGGCAGCAAACACCGTGAAGGGTGCACTGGCGAGCAGTCGTTGCTCAGAGAAGCGTTGGTGCAGTTTGCAGTATAGTCACTAGATTCATAGTCTGGCGGATACAACGACGGGAGCCAATTATAACTGTCACTTGGAGCTCTGCCAAGGGACACTTCAAATTGGCTCCCGTTGTTGTATCCGCCAGATTATGAATCTAGTGACTATAGTCTTCTTCTCCACAAGCTTGACACTCCTTCGCATAGCCGTTACCTCATTTACATTCTACCGAAGCTTCCGAATGATGTCACGTTTGAAGACACCGTGAAGATCCTCAAGAAAATCTTTGAAACTCTAACATCCACTTTTCGGAAGCGCTTCCAGTGTCTAGTGAAGAGCGATTCTGAAGACATCGTCAGTTATGGTGGAAGCATAAACCGCGCCTGTGAAGACTTTCAGTTCCAGAACCTCACCTTGACCATTTCAAGTGCGCCTCAATTTTTGTCAGCGTACTGAAATCTTCAAAATGTGCCGACTTCCGAGCGAGACTACTTTCAATCCTGGAAAACGAGAAGCCTGTATCACCAACCACTATTCGGTCGTTAATCCACGAGTATTGGCGCCTTGTCAATATTAAGAAAGATACCAGTATCATGGTGGCAGCGTAGCAACTGCACTTTGTGAAGGAATGTTATTTCAGCAACCACCTTTGCAAAGACTGCAACCGCGTTGGCCATAAAGAAGGATATTGTTCCTGCCTTAAGAAGTCATCAAATCCAGTCAGCTCAACTCAAGTGGAAAACAAAGAGAAGCGAAATAAGGGGAAATTCAGTGCTGAAACTAAAGCGATTGTTTATTGTCAATCGCATTGAGCACCGTGAAAGAAGACGGAAGTTCGTTACCACGATGATCGACGAGTTCCAGTCTCTCTTCAACTTGATTCCAGCCAGCGACATTTCCATCGGTTTCAAAGCAACTTACGGAAGCAACTCGGAAAGCCGGAGATGAAACCATCAACAAGTCAAGTCTCCAACGCTTCGGGTGATCCACTTTCGCTACTCGGTGAGTTCCATTGTGATGATATAACATCAAGGGAGAAAACCAATCAAGGGCAATGTTTCGTCACTTCCGTGCGCAACCTGAATCTTAATGGGTATCGAATGGATTGACCTATTCAAACTCTGGTCGATTCCATTTGATTCCATCTGCAACTAATATCCTCGAAACTTATAAGGAAGCCTCAATAGTCGTCTAGACCGATCCGGAAGTGGTGAATCGTCGTCTATTGGTGCTGGCTCAGGGATGTCTTGTCTTGTTGCTCTTCTTCAGCTTCTTTATTTCGGTATTGGTAAAGGCGGATCTTCATTCCACCGGTTGATAGAAAGTATAACTGCCGACATTCCTGGAGTACGGTCGTTCATCAACGACATCATCATTGGACTGGCAGTCGCATGCTGAATCACTAAACCTGTTGTTGCAGAGATTGAAGGATTGCGGATTTCATCTGAAAATACAAAAATGTACCCGCATAATCACAAACCATTCCTGGACCATTTTTCTTATTGTTGACGACCGTTTCCGTTATTGTTACGACATTTACTCTGTAGGAACGTCCATTAATTACGTCACGCCAAAGTTGACTTTTTATAACCCCCCTTGTCACGTTTTTTGTATGGACCTTCAATTTTTTTTGTATGGATCGTCACGTTTTCTCAAACCCCCCCCCCTCCCCCCCTACTGCGTGACGTAATTAATGGACATTCCCTTATAGTTGACAACTATAAACTAACAATCTCCTATATAGTTTCAACAATATGTCAGATGGTACATGTTTGGGAGCACTACGAAAATAATGTACACTGGATTTGTTTACCTTTAATTTTTTATTCACCTTGAGTTTATGAACTTGTTAAATTTCATTTGGCCCATCAGGCAGCACTGCTAAGAGAATATAGATCAGAATAAACCGAACTGTTGTAACGAGAACACGAGCGTTTTGATTCTCCCGTTCAGAACCATCCATTTTCTCTCGAAACTAAAATTAATTGAGCTATCGCAGATGAACAGTACAAGGCCAAATAACAATATGCTGAATAGGCGGTTAAGTTAAGTAACCATAAAAAAAATGCCAATTTTCACGAATATTTTTTTTGCTGTACTCTATGCCAAACAGTTGGAATATAATCCAGACCGAGTGCAGACAATAAAAAAAACTTCCAATGACAATATGGCATACATTGACAATATGTGCTAATGTAGAGGTTGTATGGTGAAAATGAGATCAAACTATTCGATAACAATAACATAATATGTGAAAATATATCTTACATTTGAAATGTAGTTTCGACTATATAGCAAATTGTTTTTCGTTATGCGGGTAAGTTTTTCCAAGGCTTTGGTGGGAGAATCGCATAATATGCATAATATTATGATTCCTAGCGCAGCGTCATTTGCATTTGTACTTTTGTTCCATTCCCATAATGGAATATCAGTTCGTCCGAGTTGGCGGTCAGCGCGTGTAACTTCGACTGCTCAGATTTGAAGTTGACGAAGAGGGACTTTTCCTCTGCTACCCTATATGCCACTGCAATTTCACCAAGGTCCGCATCAAAGCCATTGTCGAAATTAGCAGTATAGGTATTTCAACTCTCACATTTCTGGCTGATCAAACAAGAACAATGCAAATTGTTTGTAATACTGTAGAGAAGGAGGCTATCGCGCGGACGAACAAAACTATCAACCGTCCCATAGAGAGAGAAAGAGAAAATAAAAACAAACAAGTTGCAACTTAAGAACAAAATAACAAAATCTATATATTTCAGTCGTTCGATTAGTAATTACAGGAATTCAAGGAGATACAAAGCTTTCAATAGCTGAAATCATATTCGAATAGAGCATTCTTGGGTCGGTCACAACTCGAATTTACCACTTTTCATCAGCGTCGTTGTCGACCGTGTTGGTTGTTTCTTTTCGTCCTCCGCCAATGTCTAGCCTTTGGAGAATTCTTTCGTTGAAAGAGGAACCTTGATCGACATATTGCTGCTGTTGCTTTGGCCTTCTACGGTTTTCCATCGGACCGAAACTATTCATCCGACAATTTTTGGTTGGTTCAGCGGTCCCCAAAATTACAGTTCCGTTGGAAAATTGCACATTGCCGAGGCAAAACCCGGCTGGCATTATGTTTAGCGCACTAGAATTGTCGCCTGGCGGATGGTTTGATGTGTTGGCTTCTTCATGGGCGACCCGTCGTCGCAGTTTTATCTGGTGCAAAGCAGGGGCCACATCCACCACAGATTTGTTATAAACACCATCCCGCGGTTTGCGTGGGTTAGGATTATTGTTTCTTGAATTTTGTTTCCATTTATTCTGCTGCATCACAGTATCGTCATCGGATTCCTCATCAATCAATTCTCTATAGGGAAGCTCAAATCTGCGTTGGGATTTATTCTGCGGTACCGAAGCTGTCGAAGCCAACGGGCGATTAGTAAACTCGGAGTTTGCAGGACTGGTGAACACTAATGATGAAGCTGTATTACGCTTATCCCACTCGAGAACCTTTTCGCGAGCTTGTTCGATGAGAAATTTATCTTGGAAGCGCATCCTTTCAGATTCGAATGCTTTTGCCGTCGTGGAATACTCCGTGCGAAAAGTATTGGTGTGAAATTTCATATTCTCACGATACTCATTATCTTCCGAGCGACGCATATTCAAAGTTTGCAACAGAGGAAATTCTAAAAGAAACATAGCGTCAGAACTCTGATAAAAGTATAGCATAGTAACTCTGCAAACTTACTCTTATAGAACTCGTCTTTGTCGACAACCATCACCATTTGTCCGGCGACCTTTTCTAACAACGCGATCGCATTGTTGGACACATTTTTATGGGATATAATTTGCATTGAACCAAAATGAATATCCACACCGTCTCTTTGATAGTGGCGAAGAATACTGAACTTCATCGATACGGCATCATCAATCATATGTTGGAAGGCACAAGCAACACCCGATGCCCAGTTTTCCACAATCTTGTGAACTGAACGACCCTCCAAATAGTTATAGTTCTGAAAAGATTTACAATAGTCGTTCATAAGAAATCGATAACCCAAATGATCGGTAATTTACTGTTTCCGCCGGAAGTATTCCCTCCAGACCGCCGTGCTTCACACTGCTGGGCATTTTGCCAAATTTCGCCGGCAATGGCTTGATGTATCGGACACCTGTCTTGATCGGAACGCCCTCATCGATGGCCCACAAGTTGCACACTAGTTGTCCACCAAGTTCTTCCTGGATGTCATCGATGACCGCACGAGTCCAACGTCCCAACTGGAAATAGAACACCGCTACCAGCTCTCCTATTTGGCTTGGTCTGTATACGGCGGAAGTGATGTTGCCTCTTCCGAAATTAGTCTCGCAGAACTCGATCAGCTCTTGCTGAAACACCTGTTCTTGTGCATTATAAAGGTATGCGGATTCGTTTTTAAACCAAAAGTTGTGTGGATTGATGTAGTGAGTAACACGGATTAGATCATGATCCACTTGAGACATGGCAGAATCGGTCACAACCAATGTTGGAAAATCGAAAAAAAATCTTGAAAATGTGCACTGACTTCCACGAGCAAACACTGCACTTCAAAAACTTTTTGTTTGCAATTTGCAAGCTGAAAAATAAAGACTAATGCTAGAGAAACAAGTCATAAGAGCGCAACTAAACAAATAACACTATAATGATCATAATATGATCAGTGATTTTACAGGAATGATCTTTTGTGATTTACGTCAGATAGTTAAACAAATTATTCTTCGGTTAGTTCAATTATTTTAACTTTCGTGTACCGAGAATTGTGTGCAATAGGTGAATAAAAATATATTGTTCACGCTTCGATATACGCCTTTCTGATTTCTTACTTGTTTTCTGAAAAGGATATAAATATACAGGTATTAAAATAGAAGGTATTTGAAGGTATGAGTGAAATAATTCAAGCATAACTTTTCAAAAGGACGTAATGTAAACAAATCGAGTGCAAATGTAAACAAATCGAGTTTTTTCATTCTATCCTGTCATTAATAACACGCTTTATGTAGTGAATGGAGAAGTAAACATTATTGGATGTGAAATTTTAAACTTTTTTGAGTAATTTTTATTTGACGAATCACTAATGCATTTTCGATTCAGCCTAACGTATTGAAAAGTGCATTGAGGTATTTTTCGAACATGTTTCAACGTATTGACGCATTTTAATACACATTCATTGCACATTTGTAAGCGCATGGGTTTTTTTGTGTATTTTCGCATTAAATGCACTGGTGGACTTTTCACCGCATTTTTTCCCCAAATTCCTACACATTTTCAATTCAGTTGTATATGTAATGAATCACCCCTCGATTTATCGTACGTTATTGAATTTCCTTCGAACCGGTTTATGATACAATCAAGATGTCACACCGACGTATCTAACATGGTGTATGTGTGTGGTAACCCGAATGAAAAATTCTCATAGATTTACAATCGATTGCAACCATACAACAGAATCTATAGTATGTACAATTAATACACTGATAAAAAAATCAAATAATGAATATATTAATTCAAAACTATACCTTTCATGTGCTACCATCACATATATTTCATATCATATCAAATTATTTCTATTTGTGTTTCACATGCAACGTATTATTTTGATACATATTTTTCATTTTCAAACCCAATAAAGAGTATGTGGCTCACCTTATGACTGAAAGTTATTAGATTTGACACATACTTTTGATTGGGTTTTGGATTGAAAAAAAAAGTCAAAATGGCGCTCGAAGGTTTTTCATACATTTAAGTGACGAACTGCTGTATATAGGTTTTTCAGGTATATGTGATATGTAACTTGATGTAATTGTTGAATAACCTATTTATTTATAGAAAGCGGCATATATTTGGCAAAATTATAAACTTTAAAAAAAGATGAATTTTGCAACTGAATATGAGACAAAGTAAAGGGTCACCCACAATTGATACGTTGCGGATGCGTTGACGTAAATTTGACAGAAAACCTATGGGAAAACTGTCAAATTCACGCAAACGCATCCGCAACGTATCAATTGTGGGCCAGCCATAAGTGTAAAGAGGTTTGAATTTATTGAATCGATCTCAACATGGATAAAAACATCCATAAGAATTGTATTTGAAAATTTAATTTAATATTTTAAATTAATTTTTAATTTTTAAATTAATATTTAATATTTGTAAAAGCTATTTACAAATACTAATCTAATCGATACGCTTACAAACTTTAACAGGTAGTTTCAATAAAAATTATAAAGAAATTCGTATGGTGTTGATGCAGAAGTTTTAATAACGTTTATATGACGGCACATGTTATTTATCATAATGAGGGATGGAAATCATAAACTTGACACATACTTTTTATAAAGAAGGAAAAATGGTACTCATCAAAACGAGGGATAAAAATCATAAGCTTGACACATACTTTCTATATGGAAGGAAATATGGTATTTATTATAGTGAGGGATAGTTGTTATTGGAACTTCCTCTTAAAGTTTATAAGCATATCGAGTAGATATTATTTGTAAATCGTTATGGCAAAAAATTATTAGATTATCAAATACATTTGTTATGATTATTTTTATCCGTGTAGTATTGTTCACAACGATAAGATGATAATAGGAGTTATTGTTAGCACAATAGAATATAATGTCAATTGAGACATCGATAATAGAAAAGGGGGGTTCATATATATCATATTGTTTCTCAATTGTTGAAAATCCTAGTATAAAAAGTTAATTGTTTATCTATTGTAATGACATAATATTATAGTATTGTAATAGTACGATCACACTACAGCTTATATTACGTGATATAGAGTATCTTGATATCAAATGACATGTACATTATTTCCAGTGAAAACTAGATGTGTAGTTGTCAACCACTGCTTTTTAAAATTTTATCAAGTAAATGAGATAATATTATGAGCTATATCAAGCACTGTTCTTAATATAGATTGACAGATCAAATGTTCAGGATATCACGTAATATAGCACATATAGGCCGTAGTGTGAACGTAATTTTATACTTTTATCACGGATACTTTAAACCCCGTTCACATTACAATCTATATTACGTGATATAGAGTGTCTTGATATCAAATGCCATACACATTATTTCCAGTGAAAACTAGATGTATAGATGCTGATATTAAGATAGTCTATATCACGTAATATAAGCTGTAGTGTGAACGGGGTGTTATACTACACAATATACTTTAATCACGGATACAAATTTTGACCATTTAAAATAAAAATATCGATGTTTAATTTGAAACCGAAGAATCATTTGAAGTAAATAAAAAGCATGTTTTGAACAAAAATAACAGTTTTTGAATCATTTCTTTTATTTATTTATTTATTTATTTATTTATTATTACATATATGTTCCATCTGACCCAAGGTAATCATAAAAACAAATTTTTTATAATGGGAAAATCCGTTTTGAGCGTATAAAAACCCATATTTTTTTGCAATTCAATACAGTAAAACACAATACAATACAAAACAATGCTTGGTTGCACATTCATAAACAGAATTAAAATAAGCAAGATTACAAACGTACACCGGAAAAAATCTACACATATTTATTTGCAAATATCCATAGAAAATTCCACATAATACTGATGTGTTTTCACATAAACAGAACCCTCTGAGACACACAAATGAAGTTTATGTGACAAATGAAAACTATGTGTGGTCACACCAACTATCAATGTGCAACTAGCGATTTGAAATTGGTTCACTGTTGTAGAACCCCTTGGTCCGAATTACACCTTGAAGCCAGCACCTTGCTATAATATTTGCGCCTTTGTTTTGATTTGCTGTGTTATTTTGACAAAATATTTGAGAGTGTGTTTGTGTGTGTTCAGTATTAGGGGCGCATTATTAAGCTTGGGACCGAGCTTGGGGCTAATGTGCTAGTACTGACTGAGCCAAGAAAAAAATCTTAACTGGTCTTAGAGTTAGTCTATAGTCACCAGGCCTTTGACAAGCCTATATCAATAGCAGTGATTGACAGTAGACAGGATGTCCTGGGCCCAAATTGATTTGGGTCCGCTGTCAGCTGTCAAATAGAAGTCTAATCATTTGTTTTGGTTGTTTGTTTTGATGTAAAACACCACAGAAAGCGACTTTCTGCTTTGTATGACGTGCACAACGAAAACGAGCAACAACAGACAAAACGTAAACGAGCTACAACAAACACATCTTACAATGTTGACATTATTTTGACAGCTGAGCTTGCTGAGATGTTGTCTACGTGAAAAAGTGGTCCTTGTCATAGGCCTGATGGTCACACATAGTGGTTATGTGTACACATAGGAAGTATTTGTGGTTAAAAATACCTATAATTTGTTGATCACATTGCAAAAATGCACGTGTCGGACACATAGATATAATCAATGTTTTTTTATCAGTTTATCAATGGGAAAACTTGTTCATTAATCTATTCTTCTCGTACTATCAATACCATTCTGTCTGTCTGCGCTTAAATGTTGCCAGAGTACAATTGAAGTCGAATGGAAAATAGACAACGTTGAAGCTAGCTGACATGAAGTGGATAGGGTCATGAAGTTCATACGATGAACAACGGGTTTCCAGCAGCAAGAGTATCTGTCAAGATAAGCAAAGGTAGTTGGATTTAAATGGAAAATACTAATTTTTCTTCTAATGAGATTTGTTGATTATATTGCAAAAATTCATGTGTGTGACACATAGATATTAGCATTGCTTTTTTATCAATTTAATAGTACGTTCACACTACTGCTTATATTACGTGATATAGAGTTGCTTGATATCAGCAACTATACATCTAGTTTTCACTGGAAATAATGTACATGTCATTTGACATCAAGATACTCTATATCACGTAATATAAGATGTAGTGTGGACGTACTATTAGTAGTCCGTAATCAATTGGAACACACAAACAGCTGAGCGATGCGGGATTTATTATTCCTATAGGAAAACACGAGTGAAATAAATATAAAAAAAAAACCAAAGAAAAACCAATAGGAACAAAATGAATATTGGTATACATCGCCCCAGTCTCCTGTACAATTTTCATTACTCGCTCGTACACTCGTATATGCCTACTTCTGTATCACCTGTGTACACACATTGGACGCCGAGCTTCGTAGCTGTCAAAAATCAAAACAAAAGCGTGGTTTGTGTTAAAAAAGTCGTTATTTCTGATATACGTTTCTAAATATAATTATTTTGATATTGTAAAAAAAATTTAGTAAATGAAATCCGTCCACATTGACACGAAATAAATCTCAAACATCCATGAGCCTTTATCCAAAGTATGCAACAGCTTTTACACGAATTGCGCTTCAACGTGAAGCTGCCCTGGCATACAACCAGAAACGAGAATCCGATGCCATTTTCTTCGCCACTGAAGCCCTCTGCGCCGGAATCCACCGACGGTTTGACGACGATAACAGAAAACTGAATCAAAACGGTAGGATTGATTGAACGTATAAGCTAAAACGCTAATTTATGTGTCGAAATATTGCAGATAATGTAGTGGACCAGTTAGTTAACGAGTTTAATGTCAATACAAAAGATTCGATAGGTGTCGATCCAGTTGCGGGATTTGAAAGCCTACTCCAGCATTGTCAGCAACTTCCTGAAGAATGGAACGTAATCCAGATAAGCAAATGTTACACACCTCGATGGAATTTACTCACCCACCAACAAATGCTAGAAGAGAAGACGAGTTTGGAAATCATCCTTCTGAAATATCCCAATTCGGAAACCTTAAACGGAAAACCATTATTGATACGATTGGACCCGCCTGACGATTCGGATTTTTTCGGTGCTGTCGTCCATTCCAGCGGAGGTAAAATCTTTTCTCGATGAAGAGGTTAACTCAGGCTCCCGACGTCAAGAAGAAATTGAAAATCACATCGGTGCCATAATCGACCGCCTAACCGCGTGGCTCGGTCCATGGGTAGTTCTTTTCAGTGGAAAATTCAGCTCCCAGCGAGATCAAAAATTGGAAGCGGAGATTTTTAACCGGGTGGAGGATTTTTGCATCACGCACAAATGTACCAAACGGGATCAGGTTCTGATTTCACTCGTCGCCAGGCGGATGGATTTGCTTGATTTGAAAACTATCTACCGTTTCTGCTGCGAAATTGCGAAAGAAGAGCACGAACTCAAGGATTTGTATAATTTTCTCACCGATCTTAAGGATGACAAGTTTGATCTACTGCAGAGTTTTAGCTGCTTTCCTTGTTTGATGTTGGTGGATGAACTTGTCGATAGTTTTCCTTGGGAAATGATGAATACAAGCCAGGGGTTTGGTCGCTTTGGATCTTTCCGGATGTTGATGCAGCTGTTCAATGCCCACAAGGATGGAATTAAAAATGGCTATTTGACGGTGCCGGTGAAGACCTGTCACAGTATAATCAATCCGGGTATGGTTCAGAATTATGGTCAGTTAGAAAAGTGTGGATAAATTTGAACTATTTCGATGCATTGCAGATAACACCTTAGCCAAAATGAGCGTACGATTGCAGGCATTCTATAAGGAATGGTATCAAAACTTTAAACTTATTGTAGATAGTCCACCGAGTGATAGTGAATTTAGTAGTATACTGCGGGAGGCTGACGTCATGATGTAAGTTTCTCTTGTTTTGTTGAATGGAAAATGAAATAACAATCAATGTTTTTCTTTAAATGGCAGTTACAATGGTCACGGTACCGGCCTTCAGTTTATAGATGGGGAAACTATTCTACAGCAGGATATTAAAAGCGTAATATTCTTATTTGGCTGCGATTCGGTTCGATTGTTTCCCAGTGGCATTTTCCGAGAAATGGCCGGTAGTCACTTGTACTATAACATTGCCAGATGTCCTGCGGTGGTTGGAGCTCTGTGGGCACTAACGGATTACTTCACCGATTACTACTCGATTTTATTGGTAGGTCAGTGGATTCCGACTCGCAATCCCAAATATCGTGAACATTCCGTCTTTGATTTGGATTCGTCTGCATTCAAGTACGGAACATTACGTAAGTGGTCGAATGCTATTTCGATAATTTGTAAACATAAAACATAAGAACATATTTATTGCAGAAATAACTAAGAAGTCACAATTCACATCTGGTTGCGGCAATTTGCTTGCGTTGATGGCACAGTTCCGACGGCGCAGTTTACTTCCAAAGCGAATCCGATGTGCAATGGTGTGCCGTGGCTTACCGGTGTTGAATTCGGCATTTTAAAACTGCTTAAAACTAGACAAAACTGCGATATAAATGGTTTGTTTTGATACTCGACGGTCTACCCATTCAAAGTACTGGACAAAGAAATCCCTTTCTGCCGAAAGGTGCTATTTTTGGAGCATCCTACGAAACTGGCCATGTTCTTCTGGAGTTTTACGCCAAATCAATGCAAAGATATCACGCAGCTACATATCTACTCGGTTTCTCGGCCTTTGGTGTATCTGATTACGGTCAATTGGATAATGGAATGAGAAGCGATCATTTTGATTCAATTTACGACAGATGTAGATCTCACGGCACGATTGTTCGGTGGCATGTTGGTAGTAGGTGTCGCACTACTGCGTAGCCTGGTGCGATTCCCAAAGCGAAGAATGAGCGCGAATTCTCCAGAAAGGGCGATGAGCAGTCCTCAGTCTAGTCTTGGCGGTCGATGTCGGTGGTTGGATGTAGTAGTTCGTGAATAATTTCAAGTTTTCAAGTGAAGTGTACAATAGGCAGTAATTTGGACTTCAAGGTGAAATCTTGATTCCATCAGTGATAGTGTAAGTTCTGGACTGTTAAAAAAAGAAAGATTGAAGCAATAGCAGTGAATCAATGGAAATCAATAAACTAATGGCTATAGTGTTCCCAATGACGAATTAAAACACTATACTAGAATATTTGGAATTAAAACCGAAGGTTTTAGTGAGATTATACCGAAAATTTTGTGTCCAAAAGTAGGGTTCAGTTGCGATTTGCTAGACTGAACAATAGCATGATTCTGCCGGAAGTTGTCACCCTGGACTGGATCCTCGATCCGTTTTATTATCTGGGAAATGCAGGAAAACCAGCAAAACTAGTCTATCTTTTGCAGCCTTGGAACACGGGTACTGAACTGAGATATTTGAGGCCACAGTTTGTAGTTACTACGTTTTCACCACATCATGGAATAATATACCTGTTGCTGTAACTTCGGTTAACCATGAATCATCGGATTATGGTATGGTTTTGAGTTTTATTTTTCAAATCTTGCACAAATATACGAAGATTGATCCAGCGTAAATCGTTCATCCTATCCTCTTGTTATTGTTGCTGATGATGATGGTAGAAACTACCCCACGTGTGGCAAGGAGCCTGCACATAGCTATCGGCTATTATATAAGAACCACTTGATCTAGTCTAACTGCCAAAATTGTGTTCAACTTGTCGCTGAAGGAAGAATCAAAAACGGGAAAGTGAGCCTGCATCAGAGACACTTACGCGGAGCCCACAAAAATCTCCTTTGCTCTGAAAGATTTCCCATGAGTAGAGAACACGTTTTGTTAGGAAAAGTAGTTTGTAGGAGGATGCTACCAAACACATGTTCCGGTCGGTAAACACATTCATCAACTGGGTCTCGGTACTCAGTTATGTATTTTAGAGTCCGTTGGTGATGGTTGATGTATTGGTCCTTTGTTGTCTTCATTGATTACGACCGGCCGACGATGATCTCCGAAACAGAAGAACCCAGAGACGCACTCCCCTCCAATGTGGCCACGGCCACCTTTTTCTTATTTGATCACAATTAACCACAGTCTAAACTCCTATCTTCTGCATCTAATGTTTGAGCAGCAATATTCTGCGTGGCATATGAGGTGACACTGCATTTGAAATTAATTTAAATTCAGAACTAACCTAGCTGTTCCAGCTAATTTAGTACCTTGCCAGAGCCTTGTTTATTATGATATGAATTGAAGAATGTTAACATTGTTTTCGTCGAAGTAATTCAGTTATTAAACACATTGTAAGGAGTGTAGCAAAAATAAGCTATCCACAAACTTTCTTTCAAATTATGTTGAAAACCGATTTTTTATTCATACAAAAAATTGATTCTTTATTGTACGAGGTTAAACTTGAACATAATGAAGACCGGATAAAATTTAAGTTATTCCTTCACGAATTTTCGAACTTTGGATCGAATGCTCTTCATCAAGTTCCGGACAAGTGTTGCATCGCATTTTTTGGACGCTTGAGCCCAAATTTTTTTGAACTCCTGCGTGTTCCCAGCTGCCTTACCAGTCTTCTTGAAGACTCTCTTCACGATTGCCCAGTAACGTTCGATGGGTCGAAGCTGAGGGCAATTTGGTGGATTGATATTTTTCTCAACGAAATCTATACCCTTTTCCGCAAGCCAATTGAGAGTGGGTTTGGCATAGTGAGCCGACGCTAAATCCGGCCAAAACAGTGGAGGTGTACTATGCTTCTTATATAAAGGCAACAATCTCTTCTGGAGACACTCAGATCGATAGATTTCCGCATTTATAGTTTCGGTAGTGTAAAAAATGGTTGACTTCAAACCAAAGGAACATATTGCTTGCCATACCAGTACCTTTCGACCGAATCTCTCCACTTGAATCGACCTGTCCGCATCGCTCACATCCTCCCCAACGACGGCAGTAAAGTATTGTGGACCTGGAAAGGTTTTTGAGTCCTCCTTTACAATGGTCTCATCGTCCATCAAAACGCATGCATCCGGACGCTGCAAAAGACGCGAATACAATTTCCGGGCCCTTGTTGCTGCTCGCTTCTTCTGTTCTGCACTTTGTTTCGAGATTTTCTGCTTCTTGTAGGTCTTCAGGTGGTTTCGCCTCTTGATACGCTGGATCATTCCGACACTCGTTACTGCTTTTTTGGCAAAATCACGTATTGACATTGATTTGTTCTTCATGATTAGAGATACCACTTTCTGCTCCAGTTTCGGGTTGGAAGAACCAGGTTTTCTGCCTCTTCCTGGTAGCTCATCCAAAGAATAGTGTTCCCCAAACTTATTAATGATGATTTTAACACTCGCATGATGAATTCCAAACCGCTTCGACAATTTTCGCATAGTAATACCCTTCTCACTTAGCCATGTGTCCAGAACCTTAATTTTCACTCCATTTTCAATACGCGACATTTTGAAAACGCAGAATTTGAACCGCACAAACAAGTAAACAAAAGAAAGCTGACAGTCAAACGCACAGCATGCAGTCAGAGCATAAAAAACCATCACAAATACATGCGTACAACGCAAATGTATGTGGATAGCTTTTTTTCGATACACTCCTTATGTAAACTTTTGTGTTCAAATACTTTTATTTTTTCTACTTGAAAAGTTATCCAAGATATTTCACTTGATTTGACCATGCATTTGAAACTGCATGCATAGTTACTAGGGGAATGTCCATTAATTATGTCACGCTGAAAGGGGTGAGCGGGAGGGGGGAGGGGTTGGGGGAAACGTGACAATTCATACAAAAAAATTGAAGGTCCATACAAAAACCGTGACAGAAGGGGGGGGGGGGGGATAATAAAAAGTTTCCTACCACTCGACTTTTGCGGCGGCACAATACTTAAAAAAACAAACATCTCAACTCATGTGAACATTGCCTACACATACTTACTAGAGAAAAAGAACAATGCCGAGAAGATATTTGGTTGGATCGGATCTCGAATACGAGTGAAACGTTGTGAGATGGAGGAACAAAAGATCTTTCGCGATGAGAACTGAAACGTTTCCTCACTCTGCACTTTCATGAACTTTAGATTGAAGTTCGTTCGCGATCTTCGAGTGCGAAGTTCGTCGGTGATATATCATTGCACTGAGTAAAGAGTGAACGTTTTTTGAAAATGATTTTTCCAACACTGATGCGAATGATCAAATCCTAAATCAAGCAATTGGCTGGGAGCTTTTTGCAAGTATCCCTTCTCAAGCAGCCTCGCCGCTTGGCAACATTAGAGGTCACATCTTTTGGCAGTCATCCACTTTATCATGCAACTAGCGATATGAAATTGGTTTACTGTTGTAGAACCCCTAGGTCCGAAGTACACCTTGCAGTCTGCACCTTGCAATGGATTTTACGCTTTTCAAAACCTTTCGGTTCTAGCATAGACAAACTCTTAGACCAGTAGCATAAACTAACTCTAAGACCAGTAGGTCCCATACAAAAACGATTTTTTTCACATCGGTCCCAAGCTTGATAATGCGCCCCTCAGAATGAACTCACACGAACACACTCTCAAATATTCTGTCAAAATAATACAGCAAATCAAAACACAGGCGCAAATATGTATTACAAGGTGCTGGCTTCAAGGTGTACTTCGGACCAAGGGGTTCTACAACAGTAAACCAATTTCAAATCACTAGTTGCATATTGATTGTTGGTTATAGTACGTTCGCACTACTGCTTGTACTACGTGATTTAGAGTATCTTGATATCAGCAACTGTACATCTAGTTTTCACTGAAAATGTATATGTCATTTGATATCATGATACTCTATATCACGTAATATAAGCTGTAGTGTGAACGTACTATTAGCAACAATCAATATGTAACTAGCGATTTGAAATTGGTTCACTGTTGTAGAACCCCTTGGTCCGAATTACACCTTGAAGCCAGCACCTTGTTATACATATTTGCGCCTTTGTTTTGATTTGCTGTGTTATTTTGACAGAGTATTTGAGAGTGTGTTCATGTGAGTTCATTATAAGGGGTGCATTATTGAGCTTGGGACCGAGCTTGGGACGATGTTCTAGTACTGACTGAGCCAAGAAAAAAATCGTTTTTGTATGGGACCTACTGGTCTTAGAGTTAGTCTATGCTATTAGTCTCAAAATAGGTGTCACCTTTTTTCAGTCTTGTTTATTTCAGCTGGGTAAATTTAACATCGGAATTGATAATATCCGTTTTGTGTGTATTCTTTTGACAGCTTATTGCTGAAGATAAATAAGCGATTCCGTTTGTTTATATTTATCGGCTACCATACGGAAGTAAGTTTTATAATTACATTTGCAAAAGCTTAGACCGTGTCAGATATTCAATAACCTTAAGCAGTTCGGAGTGAGTAAGCGTTATGTTTTTCGTAGCTTGAAACGGTTCAAGGAAATTGTCCATATTCAACACAAAGGAGGTGCAAGATGAACTGCCAGAACGTAGAAAAAGATCAAATATGTGAGGGAGCGAATAAGACGTAATCTGGCCGTAAATTGAGCGAACAATTTTCAAATGTCTCCTGTTTCAATGAACAGACTCCTCAGACAAGATCTGGAATGCAAGCCGAGCGCCAAAAGCAAGCCAGGGTCCAAAGACGCTGTAGAACGCTATCAGAATGGTCTGGGGCGCCGTTTCACGAAAAAGAAGACTTCCTCTTCTTTTCATAGAACCTAACGTAAAAATCAACACTGAATATTACATCGAGCAGATTTTGAAGAACCATCTGCTTCCTCATACTGCAACGCTGTTTGGGAATACATTTTGTTTCCAACAGAACTCAGCTCCAGCTCACAAGCCAAAGAACTTATGTCTTCTGGTGTGCGGAAAATTTATCCGATTTCATTACAAGCCTGCTTCTTCACCGGATCTCAACCCACTTGATTACTTTGTTTGGGGTTACATGCTTCAACATATAGGCAAGGGCTTACTTTAGATCGAGTCAAGACACATATGGTTGATATTTGGGACCGAATTCCTCAGGAAACCGTGCGTGCCAGCGTGCGTACGTGCGAGTGAATAGACTCTCGACGGAATCGACGGATTTCTGATAATCTACGTACTAGAAATCTGGTTTAGCAATTTCGGTTAGTTTTGAAGGGGGAAACATTTTGCATTTGCACAAGCTCATCAAATTAGCTCATTGGATTTATCTTTATTTTTGGCTTACGTCATCAGTTCATAAGACCTGAACCCTTATATGCTTCATTTGCTTCTTCACTTAGAATTGAGATGAAAGCTTGGGAATGATTGAAAGTGGAGACAAGCTGGAACAACACTTTCTCTTTCTTGAGCTAGGCAATCAAAGCGGTTCATTACTCCAAACATTTCAAAGACTCGCAAATTACTTGATCTCACCAAAAAAGATCTAACCTTACATACAGGCCTTTTAACTGGCCACTGACCGAGCCGATATCACACGAAGCTAATAGGCAAACTTCAAGATGATTCATGTCAATTTTATGACATGGATAATGAAGACTCGAAACACTTTTTATGCCACTGCCCGGCAAGCTCCAAAAAAAAGAACCCCTTGCGATCTGGAGAACGAACCCCAGTACGGCAGTGCACTTCATTCGGAGTGTTATACCGCCCTGCCCTGGGACATCGCTTTAAGTCAAACATTGGCGATCACTTCTAGCAATATCTAAAGCATAAAAAAGGGGGGAAATGTCACGATAGATCTAAACATTGGTCGTAGTGATGAAGACATGATGACATGACAAAAAAATCTTCTTTCAACAACAACGAGTCATCGGCCTACACTGTCTACTGACCGACCAGATGGAAGTCGATCTAATCGTGAAGCAATGAGAGCTCGATCTTAACCGTTGAGAAGGAGTTGTTCGTAGATCCAAATCACGTGCAACGAAGCAACCATAGCATAATTTTGCTCCGAGGAAACTAGGGGCAAGATGGACCTCCGTTGATTTGGCCCGATAAATAAGTTTTGATCCACGATTTCTTGAGAACCATTTAGAGTAAGCATCAATTACATACCGCCGTGAACATGGTTTCAACTCAAGTACTTGGATTCGTGATTGCATGAAATGCATGTTGGTTTCGGCAATGTTGACAATTTTCGGCCCCTAGCTCAGTTTATTCTTCCATACAAGCATTTCACTGATTATATTCAAATGATAACTTGATTAAAACAGTGAGCCCGTTATTTATGTTTATATGCTTCTTCAAATAAATCACATGCAAATGCTGCTGTTTTCATAGTGCTCAAAATGGCATAAAAAAACACACGCAGTTCAACTGGAACGATAGTCAAACAAAACAAGGGCTACCTCTCACTTTAGAGCTTAAGCGATTTATACAAATACTTATAATCAGTTTTGGATAATTCTTCTTAAACGCGAGGCAATCGTGTTTGATTTATATTTTCTGTATGCTTTTCACGTCGTGTTTTCCTTAGGCGATCATCTTGCCCCTATATACAATAGTTAATTGAAATTGGTTGGTTCTCCATTAGCCCTACATCAACTCACTATGTAACACACTTCAAATGCACGTACTGTCAAAATTAACTTAGCCAGTAAGTCCATACAAAGCGTTTTATTTGCTTGTTATACAGAGCATCGAGGTGTCTGAGTTCAATAGGTGCATTATTGACTTGGACCACTTAGGGATGTTCTTACTAACTAGCTAAGAAAACGCTATGTATGGGTCTGGCTTAAGTTAGTCAAGCTACAACATGATTCATCATAATCCTGGTTAGATATACGCGTACAGCCATAGACTAACTCTAAGACCAGTAGGTCCCATACAAAAACGATTTTTTTCTTGGCTCAGTCAGTACTAGAACATCGGTCCCAAGCTCGGTCCCAAGCTCAATAATGCGCCCCTAATAATGAACTCACATGAACACACTCTCAAATATTCTGTCAAAATAACACAGCAAATCAAAACAAAGGCGCAAATATGTATAACAAGGTGCTGGCTTCAAGGTGTAATTCGGACCAAGGGGTTCTACAACAGTGAACCAATTTCAAATCACTAGTTGCATATTGATTGTTGGTACAGCGTTGTACTCCTTTAGTCTAGTACGTGTTTTTCTGTACTGGATTAAAATATTTGACAGTTCGTACAACGGTCAGCGTTGTATGTCTGTCCCAGGCATTAGCTTATATTGCTCTTCGGCACTTCATATCTAGTGATTATCCGTAGTTATACATGACCTAGAACAACCTAACAATGGATGCTGATTGGGTTAATATTCGTTCATTTTGATTGAAATTGTTCAAACATTTAGCCCACAGTCGTAACAATCCATTGATCCTGCTATTGCAAGTTGCAGCAGCGACGTGCTCTTTATTATTTAGGAATTTCTCATTTCACAGCAGGTCGGAGGCGAAATGAAGTCACAGCTAAAGGTGTCGGTTGTTCTGTGTCTGGTGATACTGTTCGTTCTGGTGGATGATACGAACGCCCGACGTGGTCGTGCCCGAGGACGCACCAAATCAAGGGTAAGTCAATCGAATTATACGCACAAGTCTCATGTGAGCTGAGCGCCTCGGTATTGAAACGCAAGTCAAACAGCACTTTGAACGAGATAGATCTGCTCTCTGACTTGCGGTGTTTTGATTTCGTACGGCGTTGATAGCGGATCAGCTAAGTGGTAAATTGCCACCGCCAGGTTCAATGGGTCGGTCGCCAAAGGATAGAACCAATTGCAATCTACGGCGCACTTATGGCTTCTTGAGTACATTTGAAGTTATAGCCATTGCTATTCGCGATTGCGTTAAACAATGAGTGATGTTGTTATATCTTTATTTTTACGTTTATTTCCAGATGCAAATCGGTTTGCCAATCACGGGAAAGTACCGAGATCCGGAATCCGATCAGTATTACAACAACAATAACGTAAGTGATGTTCTACCACTAATCCAGTTTTGTTCATTAAGACCAGTGTTGCCGACGTCTACTTATTAATTTACGAGCAGTAGAGAAGAATCAAGAATCAAAATACTTGGTCAACTAATGGTTCAACAACATTTATCAAATGATAATATTTACCTTCTGCTAACACCAGTAAAACTTATGGTCCCACTCGATCTTTGCCGATCAGGAAGCTTACTCAGACTACGAAATAGCGAAACGAAGAGTGTTGGAATCAAGATATCGTACACAGTAGATTTTTGTACCTACTAAATGAATGGTCAATGCGTTCCACAGACACTCCGGTGTCTGCAGATATAACATAGACTCCACTGTGGTCGTTTGCCTCTTCTCAAGTTACGCCAAATATAGGAAAGATCGAGTAATCAACCCCGGTGGCAACTTGGTCGTATGCTGACAGGGAAGGCGGTGGGGCTGTCTCCATCGGGACAACCTATCCAAGCGTCTGTATCCCATGTTAGGGGAAGGGGTGTAAAACAACGTCTGTTATCCAGGTTAGGGGTGGCTACATCCGAATATTCTGTTGTAGACCATGAATAAACTCTTGCACAATGGTCCTCCGGTAAGACAGGGCTTTTGATGCAGGCATTGCGAGTTGGCATCGAAACATACACAATTGCAACGAAGGCTCCAACCGAAAACTCTGAACGGATTAATCGGCACAGCAAAGCAAAGCAAACGCATTGCTAACGATTTGAAACTCGGAACATGAAATTGCAGATCTTTCAACTTTGTTGGAAGTAACCGTATGCTATCTGATATATTGAAGGACTGCAAATTCGACGTTTGGTGGTTACACCATCTGTCAGAGCTGCGAAGAATCGCACGAGCTCGGCACAGTTTTTTTTATCGTAAAGGGATCAGGTGCTTGATTTGCGCCTGATTAATAACAGAACGTACCTGTTGACGATTGGGGGCCGTTTCTTCAATAATTAATATTTATATTATAATAAAGCATAATTAATCTTGACTCCCAGCCATCATTAAGGCACTGAAGACGACAATTATGCTTTTTACGAGCAGCTGGGCTATCCGCGACATCATAATCGTCATCGGAGACTTGAACGCACTGGTAGGCTAAGACCAAAGGCCATACGGACCGGAAATTTGCAAGTTCAGTGCCGATGAACGAACGACCGAAAATGGCCCTAAACTTAAAGATTTTGCCACCTCCAAGAACATGTTCAAACGTAGCACGCACTTCCAGCACAGCCTCTGACATCGGCACACGTGCAGTTTATCAAAACAAACTGAATCGCAATTCGATCATGTGATGATTGATGGAAGCCACTTTTCGGACATCTTTGATGTAAGAACCTATCGAAACACTAACGTCCACTCGGATTACTATAAAAGCATGGCAAAGATGCGCTCAATACTCTTCGTTGTTAACAACGATCACTACCGGCATGCTTCACGGTTCAATGTTGAACTGTAACAACCAGAAGTCGCTACAGAATAAATACGCCCAAAACCTGGAAGCTGCGTTGCCGGTAGAGGAAGGTAGAGGAATCTTGAGGACTGCTACAGTCATGGAAAGCAGCCTTTAAAAACGCAGCTGAAGGTGCCCTACGATACGTGGAACGCAGAAGCCAAAACGGTTTGACAGATAACTGTGAGCTGATCGAAAGATAAAGTCACCACTTCGATGAATATCTGAATTGCGAGATGAACAAGCAGCCGAAACAGAGGACATCTGAGTTGCAGCAAACAAGGAGGAAGTACCAGCTCCACTTATGAATGACATTAGGTAGGCCATCATACAACAAAGCGCGTAATTGATCAAGTATGGACCTGGCAAGTTGGACTGTAAAAACTATAGAGCGATAACAGTAGTACCGCTTTCTCAAATACTGTTTCTTTCACTATCGCCGTTAGCAAACAGATTTGTCGGTAACTACCAGGCCGGATCCATCGACGACCGATCAAATCTATACGTTGCGACAAATTCTCTAGAAATGAATGAATTTGAAAAAACAAAAACAAGTGGGGTTGTGTTTAACACATTACCGGTTGACGTAGACTACTTTAAACCGTTCGATTAGTTTCGTTAGTTTCGTAGCGGAACATTGCAGCGCAAGTATTCTTCTAATGGGACGATGGGTTAGCATAAGTAAGCGAGTAAGTATGTTAGAACATCCTTTGATTCGCTTCTTAGAAATTCGTTGGTGGCCCTGAAAAGGGATATTTGGTTTGAATGTTGGTATGTTGAAAGCGTTACGGTTGTGCTGGCATTAGTGTTTGTGTTGATATGATCAACCAGCTGGAGACCATTATTCTTATCGCGTTATAGATTACCCATGTGTGTGGTGCTAATAGATCGTTAGACCTGCATTAGATAGTACGAAAATTCGATTGTACACTCTTTCGAAAGCATTTGGTGGCCCTGAAGACGGCCGTTTGGTTTAAATGATGATGATTGAAGGCCATTCTCCAGCGTTCCAATCAGTGTTTGACAACGCATAACTTCTGGCGGCTTTCAGTTTCACCCGATAAACACGAGCTCGCTCGGCATCGGTACATGGTCGTTTCGGAGGATTACGTTCGATCTTAACACGCTTCTGCAATTTGCGCAACGATTAGGCATTGCACTTATTCTCACTTTACAGTTTCTCAAACTATCCAACGCGAATTGTTAATACAACAGAATAAATATCCAGAACAGTACTCATTGGATTGTGCACAGAATGTTACTTCGGAATATTTTGTTCGAGAATCAAAACATTGTCCGTGATAGGGAATTGCTTAATACTTGCTGGAACGCAACCTTCTTTAAAATTTTCCAACGACGATGAATGAATATATACGCGAAATATATTCATATCTTATTTGTAACATTTTCAATACTTGAGTAAATAAAATGGCAGTCTTAAAAACCTCTAGTTGATAAGAGCAAAAAACTCAAAAATAAATCAATCAAGAAATTATCTCAAAAATAAATCAATCAAGAAAATTATGCAATGAAAAGAAAACTAAAAAAAAAATCAGCCACCGCTGGCTGTCAATTGGTAAGAACTCAGGAAGTAATGTGAGACAAATTCAAATCAAACAAACTTTAAATTTAGTCTGCAAAACAAAATTATAAGACATCACCTTTTATTTTCGTTATTTTCAATAGTTTAAAATAGTTAACGGATAATGTTTGATAATTGAATTGATACGCGTGAAAATTGGATGTAAACATCTTGAAAATCTATCGGGCATTTATTAAGTTATAAGCGTTTAATTTGTAACGATATTTCGTGACGGTCATTTATTCTAAGTTTTTCAATTGACACCCTACCCGTCTTACGGCACGTAGTCTACGTCAAAATGTATTCCGATTCCCGGAGGGGTGACTAAATCGGGTCAGCACTTCATAAGAGAATATGGTTTGCAAAACAAAAAATGATAAAGGTCAAGATGGCTCAAATGGCCCTTGAAATTCTATATCCAAAAAAAGTCAAAGTCATAAAAACTGTATCAACTCTAGGCTGATTTGACGGATTGTGATAAAATTTGGCGTGGTGACTATACTCTTTATTTTTCTTTAGATTTTTACGAGTATGTAGGTTACTATACTCTAATCACATCCATTCAAGCTTGAATCTCAGCGTGTGTCAGATTCCATAACCGTCAATTTGAAAGGAATCGCCAAAAAACAATAAGCAAATCAAATCTGTCATGCTTATTATGCCCATCGAAGTTCCTCCATTCGGCATCTCATTGCACGTCAAAGCCTCGAGTCCATATTGCGTGGCGTGTGGCGAATGTCCGCATGATATTTTACCATGTTACTTCGCCATATCAGAGGGCACATCGACTAAGGGGCTATTCATAAACGACGTAGACTTTTCTAGGGGAAGGGGGGGTGGGTTGACCAAAATCTACGCTCCATACAAAAATTCGAAAAATTGTATGGAGAAAAGTGTACGAGGGGGGAGAGGGGTTTATGAACAGGCCCTAAGTGAACTACGTGGCGCTAGTGAGCAAGCGATTGCTAACGTATTACAGTCGGATACCGACCTTTTCGGTTTCGTTCTTTACGGTCTCAATTTCTACGGTTTCGTTCTTTTCGGGCAAACCGTAAAGATCGATACCCGCAGCTTATGGGATTTTCACTAATTAGGGGAAATGAGGTCTATCTCAGTTGTTTCAAGTGATAAACATCTACAGTCTTCAGCAGAATTGTTGTTCGGGGCTGGACCAACAAATCTGTGTCATTGGATTCCGGTTAATTTGGAATTTCAACGCTAGAGGTGCTTTACTTTCCAGTTACTAAATATGAGTGCTGTGACGCGTTGGGACAGGAGTTAATTGGTTTTATCCTAGGATATCTCGAGAGCCTCACGAGTTAGGACATATAAGTCTTCAGTGAACTTGTCCTAGTGCTCAAGCCTTATCTAGAGGTGGTCACACAAGTTCGGAATTCGGTTACTATATTGCTACATCTCGAGAGCCTTACTAGTTAGGACGATGATTTCTTAAGCAAACTTGTGCTAGTGGCCAAGTCCTTCCAGATGGTTATCACATATGTTCGGAATTCTCCATTTCCTTGCCTCCCTTCTTCCGCTTAGTTAAAAATCTAACGTTTCGTTTAATATCTCTTATTCTATTAAAATAGTTTTGAAATTTTCAGCCTGAGTGGAGTACATTGAATACACTTCTAAATTGTCTTCTTTGATATAGTTTTGAAATTTATAACCGGACGAGAGAACGTTGTATCGATTTATGGAAACGAAAATTTTAATTTGTTCTTTCAACGGCAAACTTACTTGACGTATGCATTTGAAAACTGGACAGATTTTAGTGATTTCTCATGCGATTACCCTGCCACCTTGTGGCAAATTCACCTATGCATCGCCAATCTTAGCAACCTTGTTGTCTAACGAAAATAAATTGACAGCATTATCAATTGATTTGCAGTAGCCATGGTGAAAACAGTCAAGCATTTACACTCGATGGTTTGTTCGTACTGCCACCTCCATCCGGGAACGAAGAACTTGCCGGATATAGCCGAGCTTGAATTAACAACATCCTCTCCCTTCTGGAGAAAGGCCAGAGCGTCGAAAGGAAGCCTGGTTCCTGCCGCCCGACAAGGCTGTGCGATCGTAAAGTACTGCAGAAGCCGAAGAGATAGTCCGAGGCTTGGGAGAGGTTGCTGGAGCCGGTCAAGCGGTGAAGAAGTAGCTGGGCAAGATAGACATTGTTATGCGGAAACGTTCGTCGAGTCAGAGCAGTCTATCACCCAGAAGCAGCGGCTGAAGGTGTTGGTGAAAAACATCTTTCTGGCGAAGCGTGACGTTGTGGTCATAATGGATGATGAGACCAACTTGACGTTGGGCGACAACGACTGGCAAAGGATCGGGTATTTTAGGTTTCTCAACAAGGAGCGTTGGGGTCTCGCATACCAAGTTCCCAGAGGAGTTGCTTTCGTGGCTGACGCTAGCGAGAACGGAATTTCGAAGACTACCTTGGCAAGATCCCTTTCGTATGAGTTCCAAAAGCCGTTGTCAATGAATTGGATTCTAGTCTTTCCGTGCAGGGGCCCTCATTTTATAGAGTAGAGTAGATTTCGAGATTATCCTTTGGCAGATCAACCTGAATTTTCACCCTTGACCGTATTCAACCTCCACCGCTTATGTTAAGGCTACTTCTACAACGTACAAACTACGTAGTAAACGGTGCCATTTTTGAACGTCAGTGTGTGTTTCACTGAGAAGCATTTGTTTCCGATTTTCATGTTTCTCGTCATGCACTTCGTCAAAGGTTTTGTAAGATGTTTCCCAGCAGGATTAACTAATGTAATTATTTATGTTTGTTTTAGGCCTGTGTTTGGGTAATAGTTTTGAATTGCGATTAGATCAACCGGTTGATATCAATATGAGGTCTGTCAAATATACTACAAATTTTGAATGCTGTACCATAGACGTAGTTAATTTGACTGAAATTCCATGGTAGTTTTGAAAATAGGCATAGTGGGGCAAAATGATTGTTTTTATTACAAGATTATTTTCTGTGTATGAATTTTACCCCCTTATACAGGGTGAGAGGTAGTTCTTGTCAGTATTTTTTGAACATGTGTAACTTTTGATGGGTTAACACACATGTTTGAATATTTTTTTAGAGTGTATTCAAATGTCAATACGGCTTGTATGTTTGTTTTGAATTTTAATTCGTTTGAGAAAAGACACGAAAATTTAACTCGCGACTAGTCTGTTCTTGAAATTTTTTGTACTATTATGAAAGAATTGAGACCACTCGAAATATATGAAAGATTCATATTTCGCATCATCAAACGCTACAAAGAAACCGGTTTTTGGGAAATACCTAACAGACTTGGCCGTAAATGCATTGTCAGGTATCCAGAAGCCATCAAACAAGTGAGAGATCTAATTCTTCAGAATCCAGGTAAATGTGGCCGAAAGTTGGCCTAAGAACTAAAAAGGTTTTGAAGCAGTGTTTTGAAAGATGACCTTGGACTGAAACCATACCAAAAATAACGGCTTTCATGGCTTGACTGAAAAGCAGAAGATTGCAAGAGTCGAAAGATGCTGGAAGCTGCTAGTGTGGACTACAGGATTACCACAACCAGAATGAAATGATCGGGTGTATGCAGCACATTTTTCTGATATTCCTCGTGATAAACTAGCTATTCAAAGGTTCCGGAATATTTCAAGGGTGGTGGTTTGGGGATGTTTCTTCAAAACTTTGAAGTTTCCATTGCTGTTCATTGAACCTGGCGTTAAAATCAACAGTAGATATTACATCGATAATGTTTTGAAGAACCGTTTGCTTCCCTTGGTAAAAATAACACTAGAATAGTAAACCATACTGCTTCCAACAAGACTTTTCATCGTCACACAAGGCGAAAGCTACACAGGGTTGGTGTTTGGACCTGGATTTTGATTAATAAATTTTTCACATTTTTATGATCATTTATTTCGCTGACAGGAATTCCCACTCACTATGTACAGGGATGTTCCAGAGATGAACCAGCCTGAGACTGAAAATCTGCATAATAAAGATACAAAAACAAAATATGACAAAGGATGATTGCTTTGCTAAATAACCTTCAGAATCGCTTAAAACTGACCTCAATGTCCAATCACTTTCAGGGCGCCAAAATCACACTTGCCTCGCACTTTGACTATGAATACGTTCTGGGTCATAAAATAGCGTTCTTGTGCGTGGCTCGCGGCACACCCAGGCCGACTATCACGTGGTTCAAGGATGGCGTCGAGATCTTCAGTCATCTTTATCTGCATGTGCGTATTAATTCAATAATCTTCGCTGACGATAGAAAATTGCTAACAACCCCTCTCAATTGCAGGTTCACGAGTGGTACATCGGGAAGGACAAGGTAAAATCCAAAATTGAGATAGACCCCGCCACCCAGATGGACGCCGGTGTGTACGAATGCACGGCAGACAATATGTACTCAATCGACCGGAGGAGTTTCAAGACGGATTTCTCGATTGCGTTCGATTGATACTTCATCGGCCTGTGCCATGGACTGTGTTGCTAGTGATAGATTACTACTGTAGAGATTAAGGTGGCTATGTGGTGGTGTGACGGTTCTTATTACTTCCGTTTGTTAGACAGATTCAAAGCTTAACTAATCAGAGCAGCATACTATTTAGGTGTCTCACAAGGTCAAGGTTGTTGCCCGAAATTAAGAGAGAAAAAGAGACATAAATACGTATCAATAATATAAGGAAATGCTCCATACGTCGTTGATCCCTTGATTCCGATTGTCCTCGTTTGTTTCCGATGTTTGGCATTCACACCCACACGCGAACGTGGTTGTCCCAACTGCAGGACGCCATTGCCATCCCGTTCGGAGCCATGCAAATCGACGTGACGCGGTTCTCATGGCCACTCAGAGTTCCTAGGGAGAAATATTTAAGAATCAATGAGAAGGAAAAAAACCCGAATTGGCCTTACCATTATGCTGTCCCTTCATGGTGTCCCAGATGTGAACATTGTTGTCGTCCGATCCACAAAGAATGTATCTTCCACTCAGAGATAAAGCTGTTCAAAACGAGAAAGGAGATTTATTAAATTGGTAACAAAGCATTGCACTCTATCGTTAAAGGTTTGTATGGACGATCTTAACCCTTTATTGAATGCTGTTGGCATTGTGCAGTACTTGCGTCGAGTGATACGACATATGAAGGTAGAACAGGTATTGTGAATGCATCGTCATTAGTAAGGTAACAAATCACAATTCTGTGACAGCCACGACCAGAATTTATTGAGGTAACTAAGATTTAAATAATTTCAATTTAATACGAGCGTAAGTAATCCGTATGACGAATCAGAAAGCATATCCACTCACTAAGTATTTGAAGAAAAACACGGATTTCGGCTCTGTGGGTCTTAAACCGAATTGATGTTTTTTGAGAATATTCCTGGCCCGATACAAATGCTAACTATTGGTAATCTAATGCTGAATGAATGGTAGAATGGTAATCTAACACCCTTACCGCACGATGTAAATCCACTGCTCTTGTTCGGAGGTTCGTAGTGTCCAATCTGCTGGTCAGACCGGAAATCGAACAATCGAGCCGTCTTGTCCTCTGATCCGGTGGCAAATCCAAATCCACTTGGGTGGTACTGCAATTAAATGTTATCAAACATGTGAAACACCCGGATCGAACACCTAAAGAACTAAAGCCAACTCACGGAAACACTATTAACGTCCGCCTCATGACCAAAGAACGTTTGCTTTGGTGACGACTCCCGTACATCCCACAGCTTGCAGGTGCGATCGACCGATCCGGTCACGTAGGTATTCTTGTCTGGACTGAGCGAAATCGACACCACGTCACCGGCATGGGCATCGAACTCGGACGTCTTCTTGCCCACTTGCAGATCCCATATGCAGCTGAAAAGGTAAATCTTCGGTCATCCTAAAAACACTCCAAATTCTCCGTCCAATACTAACATCTTCATATCACCCGACCCGGTAAGCACATGGGTATCGTCCAAAAAGCGACAGGAACTCAAAAAACCCTCGTAACCGGCCAGCTCACGGACGATTTTTGCATTACCCTGGGCATCCCGGTTGTTCAGATCGTAAACTGTACACATGTTGTCCATACCGCCACAGGCGACAAAGTTCCCCGAATCCGCGTATGCCACACTCATGACCCATGCCGAACGAAGGGGAATTACCTGCACCTTGTTGCCCGTCCAGGTGTCCCAGATGATCAGCTTGCCATCCAGCGATCCGGTGACGCAATGTCGTGAATCTCCCGCATAGTGTACCGAGTTGACCTTGTTGATGTGACCTTTGAGGAACTTCTTCGTAGTGATGCGTACCTTCGGCGCATCACCCATATCCGAACATTTGTCCTGGAGGGTGCAATCGGCCGCTTTCTTTTGTTCTTCCTGGTGAAGTCAAAATAGAAGAAAAATTATCGTAATTGGATAGAGTGGTTTGGTTGCTCTATTGAATTAGCCAATTTCAAGGCGAGACGGTAAGTGTGGAAAATATAGCGGGAAGCACACGTGACTAAAGCAAGGTTATCTTGTTGGTAATGGTGTGTAGCCTTCGAAAGATAACGTAATAATTCACATAAAATGGATGAGTTGATTCAAGCATATTGATTTAATTTAAAATATGGTCAGTATTTCAGGTCTTTTCACAAATAAAGACGAACAGATTGCTTGTTATACCAATTTTTTCATGTTGAAATGTTTCTTTAGTAATCGGATTCAGAACAAGCATGGAATGTGGATTTTCGTAATAAATGAACATTGGCAATTCAAACTCGAGGCTGTGTGTCATCGTTGGAGATGAAATTCAGGCAATCTATCAAGCAAATGTGCGGTAGAAGGAGTTTCGTGTTCAGTCCAAGGGTCTTGTTGTAAACTACAGTACCGGTTATGGATGCACGGTTAAACAACAGATCGGGATGTTCTCGAAATCCACTTTTCACTTTATCTCCCTTTGTTTTATTTTCATTTTATGTTCTTGATTTTATTTACAAGATTATTTCTCTTGGTTATTTGGTCAATTATGTTTTATAGTTAGTTTGTGTTGTCCTCGTTAATTTTTTATCATTGTTTATGAATAGACTACGGTTGGACGAATGATCTATGAGCTCAGTCCTTCAGAAATCTGCCTCACAAACAGTCTGCTTCTCCTTGTGTAGCATCATAATGTATGGTTAGTTATTTGTATACTAAGAGTGGTGTTCCGGGAGCTTCCAGTAGTTGTTTAACGTGAAAACACGTGACAGGTTTATTCTTTATAATTTATTCATTTTTAGGCTTGTCGCTCTCAAGCTAAATGCGTAATCCACTTCAGGAAACCTAATTAGCTTTTTCAACATAACGTTGATTCAATAATTGTTCAACTTATTAATATGCTTTTTTTTTAAATTAATATGCTATTTCTGCATCATACTTGCATTTACGATGCTTCTAGCTGTACATTGGCAGTCTGGATGCATAGCTGTTGTATAATAGCATACGCAAAGCTACCGTAGTGTAAGCTGTCTGATATCTGCATTTTTTATGCTTAGAACAACGCACTAAAAACAACAATCAATATGTAACTAGCGATTTGAAATTGGTTCACTGTTGTAGAAACCCTTGGTCCGAATTACACCTTGAAGCCAGCACCTTGTTATACATATTTGCGCCTTTGTTTTGATTTGCTGTGTTATTTTGACAGAGTATTTGAGAGTGTGTTCATGTGAGTTCATTATAAGGGGTGCATTATTGAGCTTGGGACCGAGCTTGGGACGATGTTCTAGTACTGACTGAGCCAAGAAAAAAATCGTTTTTGTATGGGACCTACTGGTCTTAGAGTTAGTCTATGCTAAAAATGCTTAATTAAAGTTGTTTACATATCGATAATTGTCCGAACATTAATTGTTTACAAATATGAATCAATCTAAAAATTGGGAAAATTTTGTGAATAGTGGTACCTATAAGCGAAATGTGAAAAAATACGTTTCTATAGATCTATCCAGAAGCGATGAACAGCTGAAACCTTCAGAACAAACCGCGATTCCAAGGCAAAACAGAAGTGCTTCACCTGATTGCATGGAACAATCATGTTCCACTTCTTCACAACCTCAAGAAGCTCGTGATGCATTGCTTCCTTCGATGATAGATGCCTGCAGAAGTTGAATAAAGATGCTTCAATCACCTTAAGTGAGGACTAAATATTATAGTCCTGATGAAGGAGTAAGCGAGGATGATGAAACAGATGACGAACCAGATTTAACAGTATTTCTACAAAGTTGGAGTTTGGATTTCACTATCACTCATTCTGCACTGAGACCTCTTTTGGCTCGATTGTCAAGATATGATCGCATGTTCCCTGAAGGTAACTCCTCGAGAACCTACTAATGTTTGCGAAATTGAAGGTGGTCAGTATTGGCATCAAGGGCTAGGTAAGCTGCCTTATAAAATTTTTGAAAATTCGCAAGAAATAGTTTTTTTTTCTTCAGAAAAATGCTTTTGTGAGCCACACTGAGCCACATTTTAAAATTCCGTTACTGTTCCTTGACTTGAACGTATTGTGCAGTTTCGCTGACAATAGTTTTGAACCACCCAAGTTTTATTCATTGAAAGAAATCCTATGTTAATTTGTTGCTATCCCCATCTACAACAAAACAGTATTTGTGCCATTACAGCATACCTTACCTTCAGTTTAATTTTAAGAATCTCAAAGTCCATAAGTGAACAAGTTTAAACTTTATTGACTAAAAAAAAACTATTTCAGACTTATTTTAATGAATTCGAGTTTGTATGTATGTATGGTAGCCACCATCCCCTCTAGCCCTTGGCTTGGATGCAGCTCCACTTAACAGCAAGATCAAATTGGGCCACCGATCTGAATTCGCACTATCGCTGTATGAAGGGCCAAAAACGGAGGGGTGGACCCGTAAGCAGAGACACTTACACGAAATCCACGGGAACTTAAGAATCTCCTTCCAACGATATAATCCAACAAATCGAATAACACAATTCGCAATACTCATTAAGCTTTCTACAGGATGGCTTGTTAAGAAGGGCGCGTCACTCTCCCTGAAACTGTTGGAGTAGAACTCGCAGCACCACACTCGAATCGGTAGGATAAGAAATGATACTGTTTGTTCCTCCCTAGACTCAGGCAGTCAATCAAACCATCGTCCAGTTTCAGCTTGAATGATACCCTGGTGCTCCCTCCCAACCCAGTATTTATTATATTTATATAAATATAGATGTAATGTAATAATAATATGTTATATATGATTATATAGTAGAGCAAAAATTATATAAGGATATTTAGTTAAATTATGTAATAGTTGGAGTTCACGAGCCTATGATAACCATGTTAAACTAAATTAATTAACCTGCTGAAATAATAATATTAAGGCAGTAATAATAATATGCAGCTTCGTACCACTTTGTATCACTGATGGGTGACTGTATCTCTGGAATGTGAAGGTCATCTTGTTATTCATTGAGGTATAAATATCAATAAAGCATTCAATTGTATATAAAACCATAATATTATATTATTACGTATTTAATCATGACATATAGATATATAACCTTCTGAATGAAGAGCATTTATTAATTTTGATTATTATTTGATATAATTTAATAAAATAATTATACCGGCCGGATCACCAAACTGAAGCAATTAAAATTTTATTAATTATTTTATTACTTCTTCCATAATATTATATGTATGATATGCAATTAATAATGATGAACAGCTGTGTTCCTCTGAACCGCTCAAATAGTAGTTGATGATCGTGTACTGAAATGTTAAGGTCATATTACGCCATTTAATGGAAAATATAATGAAGGAATTAAAGGTTGAGCGGTCGAGAGAGTCGTCAACATTTCTATTAATGAAAATATGCTAGAGCTTGTAAAAACATGCATCATATAATAACACATACTAGTATCTACACATCTATATATACATCCATTGCTACTTTCGAGAAGGCCACTCCGACGGTGCTAGATACAGCTGAAAATTGATCCCCATTCTTACTGATGCTTCTACCAGAAGATGATCATCCTATAACCGCAAGACCTCCTCTCCTAAACTGTATGGTACCTGAGAGAAATTTACCTTTCTGGCGTAATACATGTAATGAAATATACAGAATTAGGCTATGAATAAACAATGTCCTATAAGATAAAAATATATAGTGAGGGTATATTGTAATATGAATTGAAAATTACATGTGTGCCGACTGCTGTTTTGTTGCAATTGTAGACAAACTTGCGCATCCATTATGAACCAGAAAATTTAGGCAATGTATGACCGCCATGAAAAAAAGAATTTTAAATTTTAAATTATTTTGTAATACCTGACGACCTGAAGACCTGAAAGATATGAGAATGGAAAATTATGATATGATGTTTGTCGCACACTGCCATTGACTGACAACATTGCGGCCATGCCACCAGCGTTCTCACAAATAGCCAGATCATATGATCGCGTAGAACCAGAGGACTGTGTCGGTCGCCTTCTTCAGTCATTGTCAACTCACCATTTGAAGCCTCTGTTTTAATGAATTCGAGTTTTCATAGAAAAATATGGAATCACTGTTTCTGGGCTTCAAATAGTGAGCGATGCAATCTGGCAGGAGGGTGCGACCGACTCGGTCCTCACAAGTTCCTACCTCACGCCCCCCACGAGTCATATGATCACAAAAGACTGCTAGCTGAAACATGGAGACGCTGGTTGGCGTAGCCTGGGCAATGTTGTCAATCCGACAATAGCGAAGCAGGAGGGGGGTGACCGGTAAATCATAGCATAATTTTCCATTATCATATCTTTTCAGGTCTACCACGTCATCAGGTATTATAAAATAATTTAAAATTTAAAATTTCCTTTTTTTTCATGTTTCTCATACATTGTCTAAATTTTTCGGTTCATAATGGATTCGGAAGTTTTTCTACAATTGCAACAAAACAGCAGTCGGCACAGATGTACTTTCTAGTTTATATTATAATATCCCTTGATTCTACATATTATCAACAGGGACATTGTTTATTCATAACTATTATCAATCTTCTTTATCATTATCATTATCATTTTGATCATTACTGGTGTTTTCAGGATTTATATTTTAACAAATTTTTTTTTAATAATTTCATAGGCTATAAATACTTTCATTATTATATGTCTTATATGTCCAATGGCTTTTGACTTATTACCTAAATGAGCGCTAATCTCCGGTTTGCAAATGGACCTTTTCAAATCTGAGCTGTTTGCCATTCGGATAGTAAGCCCGATGTTACAGTTCAATTTTTGGTTGCGTACCGTATCATAACTCACAATATCATCATATGGGAAACGTCCATTAATTACGCGTCACGCAAAAAATGACTTTTATTACCCCCCCCCCCATTGTCACGTTTTTTGTATGGACCTTCAAATTTTTTTGTATGGATCGTCACGTTCTCTCAAACCCCCTTCTCCTTCTACTGCGTGACGTAATTAATGGACCTTCCCTATTTGATTTTATTGTTTTATTGATTTTACTTCAGATGATTTAAAAATTGCTGGTTGTTTTTTACGTCCATTTGTCTAACTCCTGTCAATAAAATCTTCTCTGTTTTCCTTACACAGGAGCAAAAATTATTAGGCCAGCAAAATAAAAGCGTATTGTCAGCAATAAAAATCAACACCAAGCAGCAAATAGTGAACATGGCAAACAGTAAATTAAAATGTATAAATGTAATTTCTTGTAAAGTTTAACAAACTTTTTTAGGATACCTTTAAATCAAGATTTTGGGAAATTGTTGCTACTGCATGAAAACGAAACGAAAACGTGCTTAAGGCCAGTAGCGCAGCTTAAAAAGCAATGTGCATTAGGATAGGACAAGAAATGGAAAAGTAATGCTTACTGTCGGAATCTACTTACAAGGTAAGTAGCAGCTGAAAAGCGAAGGAAAACTTCGTAAACATTAGGCAACGCCTCTGCTCATGTAATCTGAAATGGGGCTGTCACTTTTCCATGCGGAATAATATTCCGTTCGATTGATTTCATGCAAGGAAAACTGACATTCCACCCAGACTGAGCAGTTGTCAAAATTACTTCGGTAGAAATGGCGAAAAATTACTTCAGGTCTTTACTTGTCAGCTGCATATTAGGCTTTAAGCGCGAAAGCACAGAACTGTCCACTTTAACACTTTACAAGTTTCTTATATTTCAGGATCCACCGAAAGAGGTCATAAATAATAGATACCGAATGATTGCAGTATTTTTCATTCACATAAATATATACACTATTATATAATTATTTCATTGGAATGGGAGGGACCATCAGAGCAACCCGATTGAAGCACTTCTGGATGGGGAGAGTGGGAACGCCAACTCTCTCCATTGCAATAACAGCCTAGTGACAGAGGGCGGGCCTCTTCTCCCCGGCCAATTGGGGCATCCTCCTGTTAGATAGCTTGCTCTTTTCGACCAATTGTTCAATCTTTGTTGTTAAAAGGAGATTTTCATATCCTTGCGGATGCGCGTGCGATGTTGCCTCACTCGATCCACCTTCAACCCTTTTTTGGCCCTCTTCATAACAATGGCATGATTAGGATTACTCAGTGGTTATTAAAGCTTGATCAAGTCTAACAGCGAGGAGAGCTTCACTGCTCGTCGGACTTAGTTTCCGTGCCACACTGGTGGTAGCACATCATCATACATCAAAATATGAATCACTGTTTCTACTTTTTACTGACATCTCTGTGCGTACTTAATATTCCAGACTTCTTTAGCTCGATCCACCTGCTCCATATCCTGTAAGAACAGCACTGGCTCAGTACCCTCATTCTGCTCGATAACTTCTTCATACACTACTACAACAGGCAGGAGTTGTATTCACGAAGCTTTCTTTTGCGTGCAGCAGGTGCGTGTTCCACCGAGTTCGTCAAAACGCTGCTTCGCATTGCGCAGGCATCGATGCAAGAACGACTTGCACTCATCCTCAGAAAACCCTGGGTCCGATTGAAGCACAGTGTGATAAAATAGTTTGATCACGCCTTCAAATTTGCAGAACGTATCTTCCGCACCATTTCTTCTTGTTCAGAAGATTTGCGTCCAGTTCCAGTCCACGAACATTCCAACAGAAACTGACGGTCAAAAAAGTAGTCCATGATTTGCAGGCATACCGATCCTCCTTTTCTAGTGTATCGCTGGTGGCCGTGCAGCTGATCAATCGAAGAAATAGGTTGAAGCAACCTACCCCGCAGTGGGATGTTAGGCAAAAATGTCGTTGGTTCGAGTACCACTGTACACATGTCCTTTTCGCTCAATTTTCCTAAAACATCTGTTAGATTTCCAAGCCTGCCGCACACTAGCGGAACTATCAAAACTTTCTCTTCATATCTTCCATTCTAGCCGAAAACATCGTTGTTCACTCTTGGCGCCCCATGCGTGAACATCCTCCTTCCCTACATCATAATCGTTACTCCTCGCACGGAGAATATATAACATAACAATTAATGTTTCCATGTTTATTTTCTTTTTCAATTGTTATGGAGGGATTGAAAAAATAACAGCATGTCAATCATTTGGAGTAGACACACATTAGTTTCGGCTAGCGTACTGTGCCAAAAACATAGCGTGAAATGTAAAGATGAACCAATAAAAGGAAAGGTAAGCAAGCATCTCATTCCCCTTCAAGTTAGTACCAAGGGGTTAGTCGCTTAGAACATTGTAAGCAGGCAACGCTGTAGTAGAAAATCTTACACCATAACGAAACATGTGTGGCACTCTGTGGCACACTTTTGACAATTCCGGAGCAATTTGTGATTAGGGCGTACATGCAAAATATAAACAAAATGATTTTTCAATGCAATGCATAATTATTACATCTAAGTCATGGTGTTTTGACCCTTTGTCCTGATTGTGCTTCAATTTTAACTGTTGGATATTGTTTTTTGCAAAGGGCGCAGTTACTTTTAGCGCGAAACAATTCACTCTGCGATTTACGCCATATTGATTGCTGACAAAGACAGTTGCGTAATTTAAATCAAAACACAAACATGGCGTAAAGTAAAAGGCGATACAGACAAAAAATCATAAACAACGGCGTAGTGCGGTACAAGGCGATACAGATAAAATCGTCAAAACAATCTGCGAAAAGTGAAAGGCGAAACCAAAATCAAAATCAAAACAACGGCGATTAGTATAGGGCGATACTTTTTTTGCAGTACTTGTAGGGCCAACATTGAAAATGGCGTAATCAAACATCCTAGTATAGACAGGCGAATATTAAAAATGTGCAAATTTCAATGAATAACGAACGAATTTCGATCAGTATTATATATGATTCAGAAGCTAGCTTTGTTCTCTGTCTGTATGCTAGATTGTATGTGAATTTATTCGATAATTTGTGAATTACTGTTTGAAATTCTGCTTGCAATATTACAATCATCAATTCCCTTTTGTTTACATTTTGCATGTTCGCCCTTATCGCAAATTGCTCCGGAATTGTACTTTTCGATGATATAATCTAGTAGCTCTGGAAAACTGACGTGGTACATTTTTATGATGTTGTTTTGATTTGTTTATTTCTTCAAACAACAGTTTTACAAACATAAAAAGAATTTAGAAAAAAATGTTCAAAAGTGAACTTGAGGTACTTTTTTGTTGAGGTGATATCTCGAGTGGAACAATGGACAAGGTAAGTGTTTAATTTAATAGTAGTAACATGATAGTGACATGATATCACTTTGCAGTTTACATAACAGTACATTTTTGGAGCAAATTTGAGGCAGAATACGGAACCGTCAACCTCCGTATCCGAAACATGTTAAAAGGGCAAAACCTCTGTAGCCAGTCGCTGGCTCAGCTACCCATCGAGAGGATCCGAAAGGTTGAAGCTGACATGCGGATTATAGCTGAGAGCCTTCGTGAGGAAGTTTCAGCTGGTGGAACCCCGTTAAACTAATTTTATGACATAGGCAGAAAACCCAGATAAATTCCAGTTTCCAAGCCGAGAAGTTATGCAAGTGAAGAGGTACTCAAAAAAGATATCAAATATTTTTTCAATCCCACAACCGTCACATCCGTCAGCATCGAGCTGTTTGACAAAGATGCTGAAAAGCACTCTCAGGCATTGTATGAGAAAATTATGCTACGTTTTGCTTCACAGTAAGTGTATTTGCTATTTAATCAAAACTTTATCTCACATTAACTTTCTTTTACCAGAGGTATTGAGGACTTCATTTTCGATGTTTTTCCTAAGGGCTGTGAAAAATTCCGACCGGAGGCGTTATGCTCTTATTGCCAAAACGAATGAGCAAAGATCGAATTTATCGTTTTCGAAGGACGAGAGAAGAAACTGGCACATTTATAGCCTGACCAGGCATATCAATAAGTGAAAGAAATTATTAAATGTGCGATTGGTCTCATTTGTTTTCTTTTATTTCTTAGCAAAGTTTACTATTAAATTATGTAGTTTCAATAGAAATATTTTGCTGCTCACTTTACTACTCCTGTGGAGTATTCCACTAATTCAGAAGCTTATAGCATTTTCTGGAAAACAAAGCAAAGAAAAACATAACAATCGTCTGGTTGCCAGGCGCAGCCAAAACATAACATTTGAACTGTCAAATGACCGTGGCACACATGGGCACCTATTGGCACAACGATCGGAACAGCAGGGCTCATCGTAACGTTTAGAAGCACACTAAAAAAATGGGCACAAGAGATATTGTGCTGAGCGACCCACCCCTTGGTTAGAACCTATTTGCATGTTTAGCACCATATGAACAAATGAACGTTACTGACGACATTGAAGTTTATATTGGACACATATTAAAGCGTTTCTCACGTTCCATATAGGTTAGAGGATAAAGGCGCGGAATAAAAACATATCTACTACGAAGCAGAGCGAGTTCGAATCAAATCCTAGGAAATGGAAAACTGCAGCGAATTTAAGTTCATAAGATAAAATGGAGGGTTTAAACAAAAAGCCAACGCCCATCATCATCAGTACAGGAAAAAAAAAAATATAAGAGGCAAAAAAGGAAAATGAATAAAATCTATAATTTTTTGCATCGCATTTTCAATCAAGCATTTAATTAGAATTCTAAAAGCTTAACTCCCCAGCAGTAGAACAACATTTCAACTGCTGTCATCTAGCTGTCATTTGCAAACGTTTCCAATTCATGCTACCAATGAATGACATATTGTGGACATAGACGTCTTCTTTTGGTGGGGTCCAGCAATAAATTAGCCGTATAGCGGGCCAAAAACTGCTTTTGAATAGCATTTAAGATGACTATAATGCTTAAATGCATTATATCGCTTGTCGTTAAGCCACATATAGGGCTACTTACGTGCTGTATTTAATGCTTATTGGTTACCTGGGTAGTATAAGAGCCCGATCGGTTGCATAACCTTTTACCAGTCAATGGGGTATCCTTTCCTTGCCTACCCTGCATTGGGTAGTATGGTAAAGGGTTATGGGCCTGGTCGTATACTACCGTTCAATGCCCTCCGCTCGTTTTCAAACTTGTATCTTTCAATCTCAAAGCCTAACGTTACCCTATACGGAACTATCAATACACTTTCACTTCATTTCTATTCGTGCTAGCAATAAATTACCGTCCACTCCTAGAGCTTCGCATGGAGACGAGAAATTATCTGCTTCTGATAAATTTCATCAAAGATCGTAACTCCAAGCATGGGAGAATACAAAAAACAACAATCAAAGTGGAAAAATGTGTTTGCTGTTCTGGTACCACGTTTGAACCGAATATGTGTAGAAAAACATACTCAGAACTTTTCAAGACTAGATATGTTCATCCTCATGGCTTCTATACAGCAAGTTCTTATATTCTTGTCAAAGAAGTGTTTCAGGTATTACTTGGGAAGTGTACTACTAGAGTGAACCAATTTCAAATCGCTAGTTTCATATTGATTGTTGGTTATATTCACTGCCATATTCAAATGATATAGTATGTTATTATGTATATCATTTTAATATACCGATATTGAGCTCTCACGTCCTAGCTGTTTAAAAGTTAGAGCAATAAGCATCTCGAGGCAAATTTATGAAAATAATCAAGCACAACAATTTCATCATACATGATATTTTGAAAATCACCCTTTGGAACGAGATATCGGCAAATGAAACATTGAAACTACAGACTTCTTCAGTGTCTCGTACTAATAACTCGACGTACTAATAACTTAGTACGATACACTGAAGAAGTCTGCACATTGTAGACGAAATACGCGTATCTGTCGAAGATAAACAAAGGTAGTTGGAATTAATTGGAAGATACTAATTTTTCTTCTAATTTCTAGTTTCTCTGAATGTTTCGTATATTTATATAACATAATATATTGTGATGAAAAGAGGGACCATCAAAGTACCCGATTGAAGCGATTTGGATTGGGAGAGTGAGACTGCCAACTTCCCGTTGTTAACATTTCGTGAATAAAGGGCGGGCTCTTCTCCTCATCTAATGGGACTTTTTACTAGGCGAAGGCTCCGTTTTGTGTGGTTTATGCGAACTTGTTTCTGGAAGAAGATTCTCTCTAGCCCCTGTTGCTTTGGGTTGCGCGTAAGTGTATCTGCTTACGGGCCCACAATACGTTTTTGGCCCTTCATACAGGAACATGATGAAACGTTCACCACAGTACAACCTTGATGAAATCGTTTAATTAAATCAGTCCAGTGCTATAGGCTGTTGCCTTGCTGCAAAGCGCTCATTTTTTGCATGTGATTATGAAAAGTGTAAGATTAACATTTAAGACCATAAAAATATTTAAAAAATATTCTAATAATTAGTAGACGAAGTAAGCAACATGTTATTAACTCTGTACCAAAATCACATCCACAACAATGATCGACAAGAAAATCTGATAAATAATTACAATTCGTTGTTCTTATTCACAGGTTAGGTTTTAAAACTTTGTTTTTTTTCACTCCGCTGTGATGTGCTAATTCCACCCCGCATTGACAAACTATTTCCAATAAATAACTTCTCAATCTAAAGGCCAAGTTTGTCATTGTTTTGTGTTTTAAATGATCGATATATAAATACATTTATTTAAGATTGAGTTTTATATGTGTGACAGACCCAGCGTATTTTGATATGTTTACGATTACCAGGCAACAGCAAAATATATTGAATCTTATATCATATTCGAACTGTTCAAGAATAGCGCTACTAAATATGATTAGAAAGCAAAAATTACCGAGTGATTAAAGTTGTTTTGTTATACCTAGTCACTGAGGATATTTGCAGTATTTATACTTAGCAATAAACAGTTAGAAACCTCACGATTGTTGATTTCATTGGCACCCTACTGTACGTACGTGTTGCTCTTTGGTAAAACGTAAAACCTTACAAATAAAACACTTTTATATGAAGCAAATAAAACGTATTCATATTCCACGTCACAAATTACACGTACCTTGAATTTTGCAATCATATCATTGATTTCCTTCTTCAAAGCAGTCACCTCTGCATCATCCTTTGGAGCCATTTTGTATGTTTAGTTGGAATTTTTGTTTGCCACTATAATTCACTATTTGATTTCCACAATCACCGAATCACACAAAAAAATCAATCACTCGATTATCATCTACAGCTGAGGATATTATTCAAACCAGAAACGGTGCAGCTGGCCACGGCTTACATCAGATACGAACTGACCCGTCCATGCGTGGGCTGCCAGGAACGTAAGGAATCAGCGCCCACCGTTTTGGACTACTGGCTAATTAGATTTGCTACTTTGCTGTTTAGAATTCTATATGCTTTCCCATCCAATCTGTCCCCACATAGGGAATTGAGTGGTCAATTTCAAAACGCGAAAATTTCGATTAATAACTTGGAAAGTTCCCCTTCCCTATTTCCAAACATACTCAAGCCCTGAGCAGTTGCACCTCCATGCACCCAGCACTCCCATACCAGTAACCATTCCTGCTGGATTATATCTTGCGCCATCGTTTTACGCTTTCCGCGTGCTCCTTCGTCATCTACTAGGAATCTTCGTTCGCCATGCTTCGCTCCATCGCCGATCGATGTTCAGGACACTTGGAAGGTTTCTTCCGCGGCTCTGTGGTTGTTTTTAGTGCTACTTTTGTCTAGTTCGCTTAGATAGCATACTCCAATCCCAATGGGAATGAAAGCAACACATGAGTGTCTGCAGCAGGTTGTTTCCAAATATGGAATAAAACGTGCTCTCCCCACCCCGTATTCACCCATGCGCTTTTCGATCGATTTTGGTTACTCGGGCATACAATGATAATTTAATTTAATAGGTTCCGATTCCCTTGGGGACTCTAGTTTCTTTTGTAGCTTGTGAGACTCCTGACTTTGTTGAGGACATGGGACCAAATAACAAGCGTGTATGAAAAATATTGTCATGATAATTCATCTTATATTTCTATGGCAAAATAATAAGCTCACCTTAGACATTATTTTTTGCAGTGAATGGAAAAATGTTTATCTCACAAAATGGCACATTAAACAGTACGAAAGAAATGCAGATCTGATTTATATGGAACGCTCCCTTAAGTAAACTATAACTAGACGACGCTGACGAGAAATGCTAAGTAGTTTCATTTGACTTGTGCACTCGTTTGACGCTGCCGGCACCACCGACGTTCATGGATCGACAAACGAAATCATAATGTAACGCGTTCCTTTGGTAGTTAAGAGTCCTTCGTGGAAATGAGTCAGTCGACCGGGGTGCATCAACATCCAACCCTTGCGAGTATCCGTTACCGAGCAGTTGTACCTGGGAACGTATCAAAAGCATGAAGTGACTTCCGTGTGAAGTATATAATGAACAATTACCTTAAGAAATGGCAGCCGCCTCCCTCGTAATCAACTCCAGCATTGTTCAAAGCAATGTTTATCGTATAGGTAGATGAATCATGATGTGGCCTCAACGAAGGTTGCTCATCTGGTCGGTATCTGACGACAAAGTTCATCAACGATCTCGGAGGCTGTTGAAAAAATACTGTTTGAGTGACAATTCTTCGTATAATTCTCCCAAACCAAACTTACATCGTGGAAGTATCCGATAAACACCTTCTCCTGCAGCGGTTTCACGTACAGCTGCAAGAACTTCAACCACACCTGTTCCAACCCAACTTGGTTCATGTGAATATCCCGCGTAGGGACCGCTTCGTAGCCACCCTGAAGACGTTTGTCGTTGTTGGTTCCATCGGACCACTGTCCAAAGGCTTCAACAATCTCCCTCAAATGATCGCAGAATTTCTCCGTCGCGATCGCCAGCCAGTACACATCCGGACAGGGCTGCGTTTGTACGTAGTCCTTTTCCAGCTGCTGGTAATATTCCGGTGAAATGTACTTTTTCTCCCAATCGTACTTGTTATTAAACAGTTGATAGAAATCCGGATGAGCCTTGGTCGTATCGTAGTAATCGCTATCGATCAGATGACCGTATTCTTCCATGTTGATTACATGCATGAAAATTCCCTTGTATCGCATATGCCAACACAATGCCATATCGGGATCGGTACCCTGAAGCTCGTAGCTGACATGCGGTAAAACTGATGACTTCACCAGGTAAACCGTTGAAATAAACGGAACATTCCACTGACCCAGGATCTTCCTACTGACGATATCCATATAGTCGCTTGAACGTGCGTAGAAGCCCTGATTGCTGAGTGCTCCCCAGAAATTGCTCCATACCTTCTCCGGTCGATTCAACATGGGGCTTATGATGTTCTTATTCTGCACCATCAATTTACGCAGGGTTTCTGGATTGTCAATGTGACCATCGGCATCGACTACAAACAGGTAATCGCATTTCTTTTTAAGGCACTGATTAACTGCTAGCGATCGTCCGGCCAGCTCTTCATAGTCGTCATTATAGTCTACCATACGGAACGATCGGTAGTTGTCTTTGTATTTTTCTAAAAATGCATCAATCGTTGGCTTATGGTAGTCGACATTGTTGTGGATGTAAAGATCCATTTTCGAGCTTGGATAGTTGAGATCGGCGATAGATTCGAACCATTCTTCGATAAACGGAGTAGCTTTCTCGATGAAAAGTGCCAACATGACCGTCGGTAGGTTATCTTCATCCAACTTGAGGAGATCTTCGGTAGCCGTTTTGCACTCTCCGTCGACGAAGGCTCCTGCCAGGTAGTTTGCATACCCATTCAACGCAAGCTTACTTGGTCCATTGCCATGAACGATGTATGGAATCGTGGAATACTCCGTGTTCTTCAGGAACGCTACCTTAGAATCTTCATTCAAGGCTAGAACCACCTGTTCTTCAACTCCGTTCAGATTTTGCAACAAAGCGGCCGTGTGGTCTAGCTTTATGTTCAGGTCACTTCGTAGTTGTTCGTTCAGATATATCTTCGTGTAGTAGAGCTGATCATCGTCCGTATCCTTGACAGGGGTCTTTAGCATGCGATACACCTTGGAGGCGTATCCCAAGAACATGCCCGAATTCAGGAACCGCGTGCCTCTGCCCTCCAGCACTGGATACTTGCTCTTTAGTTCCTCATCTGGCCAGCAATACCCTTCCGAGCCAAACACGATCGATGCATTGAATGTTTGGAATTTTTCGACGATTTTGTCCATGGTGGACAGAAACAGCACATCGTAACTATCGGTAACCACTACCAACCGATCGTCGTCCGCTTTGTACGGTTTCAGTGCTTCCCGGAGAAGATTGATTTTATAGCCTCCTCCTAGTTTCGTCATGTCCCCACCGAGCCATGGCTTTCCCATACCTAAGGTGGTTACCTGAAGGAGTGAATTTTTCCTCTGTATTATTCGTTTGATCATTGCTGGAAAATGCTTACCTCAATGCCATAGTACTTTGCCGAACGGATGTAGCGCAGATATCCTTCCGTCTCATTGCTCGCTACCGTAAATACTAGAGGCGACTTTTCTGGAAATGATTGATGAAGAGGAAAAAGAAGTGGTTAATACTTTAACATAGTTTGAGTTCTCTTTCTGATTGGCTTTGACGCGCTTTTCAATGAGCTTTCGTTTGCTCTCAACTTAGTATTCTGGATACACTTCTATTGTTATTAATTGAGAGTTTTCTGTGTCTATGTGGAACTTTGTACACAGGTAAGTCGAGAAAGTTTCCTACTCGAAAAATTTCTTCGGAATCGAATCCACCGCCTCCAGTTTGGTAAACTGTGTTCTTACAGACTGAGTTATCTGAGACCTCAAACGAAGGTAATGAAATTGAGGTAAAAGCCGAGTTTTAGTATCAAGTAGGGCTTATTGGTGATCGCCGATACCCCCGCACTAAATGTACCCTGAACAAAACACTGATAAGACCGGTAGTTCTCTACAAGCCCTTGGTGTTTTAGAACCTCGCGTGCTCAGGATCGTGTTTGGCCGATCGAAAGTGGCAAATGCTGGAAGAATTCATTGGGCAGGGCATGTTGCCAGATTGCCGGATATGCATCCTGCAAAGATGGTGTTCGTCTCCAATCCGGCCTGTACAAGAAGGCGTGGAACGCAGCCAGGAAGATGGGCGGATCATGTGCAGCAAGATCTAGCAAGTGTGGGTCGTCAACGCGGATGGTGAGAAGCAGCCATGAAATAAGTAAAGGGTGTAATCAATAAAAATGGCACACACATATATACTCATCAAAATTAAACTGATTATCGGATTTTCTTAAAACTTTCAGGGAATGAAGAACTACTAATGAGTTTTGATTTACAACATTTGTTTTATTCAATTTCGTCTCCCATCCCGAATGCCCGCACCTTCCTTTTCACTCCACCCATCAAATTTTGTACAACCGATTTTCCCAGTGTTTTTGTTGTTTTTACCCAAATTTTCTTCAATTCTAGCTCTGTTTTTATAGTTTTGGGATGTTTGCGAAGTTCCGTTTTCATAATTGCCCAGAATTTTTCAATTGGACGAAGTTCCGGTGAATTTGGTGGGTTCATATCCTTTGGCACAAAATTGACTCCGTTGGCTCGGTACCACTCCAACACGTTTCGAGCGTAGTGGCAGGAGGCCAAAACAGAGTTGATTCTTTGTGTTTCTTAATGAATGGCAAGAGACGCTTCTTAAGGCACTCTTCCGTGTAAATCGCACCGTTTATTGTTCCGGAAGTGATGAAGGGAGCACTTATTTCACCACATCCGCAAATCGCCTGCCAGATTAGAAACTTCTTTGCAAATTTCGATAGTTTCTTATTTCGAACATCCTCCGGAACATCGAACTTCGACTTGGCAACGAAATATTCTTGCCCAGGAAGTTGACGGAAGTCGGCCTTGACGTATGTTTCGTCATCCATCACGATGCAACCGGATTTGGTGAGCAGCTTCGTGTAAAGTTTCCGGGCGCGGGTTTTCGCAGTGATGTTTTGTTTTTCATTTCGGTTTGGGGCTTTTTGCACTTTGTAAACATGTTACCCAGCACGCTTCATGGTTTTCTGCACAAAACCGACTGACACCTTAGACTTTTAAGCGACATCTCGAATTGACATGTTTGGAAGGTTCTTGAATTGTTGTACGACTTTCCTGGCCATTTTACTGTCCATTGGACCACTTGAAGGTTCTTATTACACGAGACACAGTTGTATTTGCTATTCCAAGCCTTTTAGCAATCCACCGGTGGGACGCCCCTGGATTTTGATTGTGAGTGCACAAAATTTTCTCACGGACAATTTCTTGTTTCGACGACATGACTGGAACTACTGAATGTATAACTATGAAACTTGGCAGATGTAAATAATACACTATGGATAAGATCTACTCAAATGTCTAGGTTTTTTACTCATACGATTCAAAAGTTACAGAAGATTTTCTGTGTGCCATTTTTATTGAATACACCCATTACATGGGTGTATAGGGTGTCCACAGTTAAATTGCATCACTTTCAATAAGCCGTAACATTGCGCCCTTTGGGTTGATTTCAAAGAAATTTTGGGTGAAATGACCTCAGCGTGTATTGTTTGCACTGTGTGAGTTTCATTGTGAAATGTGTCGAAAATGGAGTCGGAGGAACAGCAAGTGCGCGGGAACATTTTGCACACGTACCTCGACAACTCACTTCTTTCGCACCGAGCCATCGGAAAGATGTTGAAAATTCACCAGCCTACAGTGTCTCATGTCATAAAACGTTTAGGGGAACGTTTAACTGTCGATCGGAAGAAGGTGAGTGGTAGAAAAAGTGTTCCGTACTGTTTGAAGGATCACAAGCGAGTGATTGCTGCCGGGCTCCGTTCATTCAGAAAGCTCCAAACCGCAGTGAAAAACAGAATAAAGACTGTATTCGATGAAATTTGGACACACGCAATTGTTCGTACCTTTTTAGCGTGTGGGTAAAAATTATTGAAATTTTAACTGAATGTATTTCATTGTGTTGGTTCAATTGTGTAATGAGTTTCGTGAAAAACGGTCGAGTGATTTCAGTGATGGCTTCGAATGAAGAAATAGTGCGCCAACAAATTTTGGGCACTCACTTTGAAACCCCAAACGCTTCTCATCGATGGATCGGAAAACTGCTCGGAATCGCACATTTAATCGTATTTCATGTGATCAAAACGTTCAAGGACCGTAAGACAACCAAGCGGAAAAATGGTAGTGGCAAAAAACGTGGCACATCAAATCCGGAGAAGGCCAGGATGGTATTGAACCAATTTAAGCGTTATCCCAACATTTCGATCAGGGATGTTGCGAAGAAGGCGAAAGTTTCAGTTTGTTTTTGTGCAGGAAACAATGAAACGTTCTGGATTACATGTGTACAAGGTCCAGAAGGCACCGAACCGGAGCGATAAACAGAACTCGGTGGCCAAAACTCGTGCAAGAAAACTGTACAGGAGTGGCTCACAAAACCGGTCTGCATTGTGATGGACGATGAGACCTACATTAAAGCCGACACCAAACAAATGCCAGGACAGGAACACTACGTCGCCACCTCTAAGTTGGCCGTTCCGGAGAGTGTACGGAAGAAGAAACTGTCGAAATTCGAAAAAAAAAATCCTTGTCTGGCAAGCGATCTGCGGATGTGGCAAAATGAGTCAGCCCTTCATCACCTCTGGGACCGTCAACGGACAAATCTACAAGGAAGAATGCCTCCAAAAACGACTTCTGCCCTTCTTGAGATCTCACGATGGCCCGACACTGTTTTGGCCAGATTTGGCATCTTGCCACTATGCCCGGCCCGTCTTAGACTGGTACAAAGATAATAATGTAGTTTTTGTACCAAAAGACGTCAACCCTCCAAACACTCCGGAACTTCACCCAATTGAAAAATTTTGGGCAATCATGAAGGCAAAGCTCGTTAAAACTCCAAAACTGATAGAAAATGAACTTGAACTAAAGAAAGTGTGGTTAAAAGTAAGTAAGCAAGTCGGTCCTATCGTTGCCCAAAATTTGATGAAAGGGGTCAAGGCAAAGGTGCGAGCATTTGGGTTGGGAGAAGAGGTTCAATAAACCAATGATGTCAAAACTTAACCATTTAGTATTACTTTATTTCCAGAAAGTTTGAAAAGAATCGGGCTCAAGGAAAATTTTTGGTGACCTATTTTGTGTGTCCAAATTTCATCGAATACAGTCTTTAGGACAGCTAAAACACGTGCGCGTAAGCTGTACACACAAATGTTGATGAAACACACGTAAAAGCGGACTTTAAACTAATTCCCGGTAAGCTTTTCGCGACAACTTCAACTGTAAATGGTCAAGTATACATGAATGAATGCCTGAAGAAACGATTGCTTCCGTTTCTCAAAACACACAACCTTCATACACATTTTTGGCCGGACCTCCGAGGATGTTCTGGAGTGGTACAAGACGAATGGTGTCAATTTCGTGCCGAAGGATCTTAATCCCCCAAACTCTCCAGAGTTGCGGCCAATTGAAAAATATTGGGCTATAATGAAGCACGAACTTTCTAAGCATCCTAAACTTTTCACTACAGGATAAGAAATGTTGAAGTCATGGTTGAAAGCGGAAAAAATGTAGGTTCAAGCGTTGTATAAAATCTTATGCGTGGTATTAAGAAGAAAGTTCGGGCTTTTGGATTTGGTAAAGAAATACAGTGAATTAAAAATATCTGAAGCAAGATTATACATTGTATTTTATTCCCTGAATATTTCATGACAATCGGTTGAGAGACTTGTCTTTGAAAACGAGTTTAAAGTGATGCAATTTAACTGTGGACACTAATGGTGATCGTCGATAACGACACCAGCAGAGAAATACAAAAGCTCATCAGGCTGGAAACTGTGCCTACGCAATGTGAAAATAACCATCTATAAAACATTGATTAGATTGACAGTTCTCTACCACTACAAGAATGGAAGGTATTGCCTACACTGATGAAAAAGCAAGGGTAAATTTTATGTGTTTCATACATACATTTTTGCAATTTGATCCACAAATGATATTTATGTGTAAATCCACATACATTCTATGTGTAGACATAAACTTTATGTATGTTCACACATATTTTTTATTTGGCACATAAACTTTATTTGTGATTCTCCTTAGGTTCTGTTTATGTGTGGACACATAAATGTTATGCAAAATTTCTTATAGCTTTTCGCCAATAAATATGTGCCTTTTTATTAGTGTACGATCTACGGTGGTATGCAGATGAAAAAAACTTAGAGGAAGCGAATGAAACATGAATTGCAGAAGTTGCTGGAAAAGGCTTCATCGTCCCCACCGGATTCCGGCGGATTTGATTTTCGAGAAAGAACCGATCAAATGAGATGCGATCTGAGGACCCTTCGCAGGCTGCGGGCTGGCGAAGTACAGCCATTGCCCGTGTGACATCTGTGTGCAACAAAAGAGTCCCAGGCCTGTTCTTTTGTTCAAGAACTAGAACCTACACAGAAACAAAAGTGTTCACGAAAATGAAAACGGATCGTGAACTAGTTCACGTTTTCATGAGTTTTACCCAAAACCGTGAACTAGTTCCCGATTACGTGATTCAGTTCGCGGTGTATTTTTGCTTGTTATCGAATTCATGACTGCAGTTCACGGATCCGGGCACGGATTTTTTTCCGTGTAGTATCAAAAAATAGGAAATTTATGTATGGTTACCTACCGTTTTCTTCAGTTTACCGAATCTTTTTTTCATAGTTCAAAATAGGTTGACAAGGTGTATGAATGTGTTTTTGGCCAATTAGAATCTGAAAGCCTAGTTTTAATATAATCTCATCAATTCATAACTTCAGTTAATGAAAAAGGACTTTTGATAAACAAGTTGGGATGTCATCTGGAGCAATAATCCATCTTTCTCAAAATCTTTTAAGAAGGTGGTTCATCTCCATAAAGAGAATTGATAATTATTGCGAAACTTTAAAACGTACCTTTTTTCATACTTGACCGAAATTAACAAAATTTTGCTCAGTTTGTCTTTGAGAGTGTATTGTTTACAACCGCTTAGTTGTGCAATTGTCAGTGAGATTCCAGTCGAGATGGAAGAAAATCAGCAGACTTGTTCATCCACATGCAAAAGCATGGGTTGTCGCATCGCGCCTAGGACAAACTGATGAATATACATCATTCGACCATTTCAAGGGTACTCCAAAGGTTCTAGAAACGGATGACAGTGGACCACAAGCTTGGAACTGGACGAAAATTGGCGTGGTTGGCGGACATTTAATATGTCTTGGCATCGAATTGAAAACATTTATTCCTTTGAAGTATAATGAGTTTTGTGAAGCACATGTCAAGAAATTCGATGTTCCTATTTCGTCCGCGTTTCTAGTATTATATCTATAAATATCACTTCCTCTTTTAATTCGATCATACAAATATCCAGGCAGCAAATCATTGTCAATGTGACCGTTGAACTTTAGCTTGTCATCAATAATCACGCGAAGATATTTAATCTTCAGAACTCGATCAATTCCTCATCATCAATCGTAACTGAGATATCCTTATTCAATCGATTCTGCGAATTTACCATATATTAAGTATTGCTAATATTCAATTTCAATTGTTTACATTTCAACCGTCTACCTAGGGGTGCGACACTCATCCATTCATAGTGGATAAGTTTGATTTATCCATGATTCTTTTAATTTTACACAATAACTCTCATTAATCTAACTATGGTGAAATAATGTCTGCTCCTTTCGATTATTCACGATTTCATCCGATTCGATCGGATTTCATCCGATTTGATCGGATTTCATCCGATTCGATCGGATTTCATCCGATAAGGTCGTTAGAGTCACGATTTTGATTAATTTACTTGATCGTGTACGTTCATTATGGCAGCTACGAAAACAAACAGATTTGTTGCTTGATTTTACCAACGCTTATATGGATTGTTTCAAACAAATTTTAGTGTGATTCAAACTGAATTGCTGTTTGAAAATAACAATCGAAACTGTTGAAACAACAAATATTTCCGTTTACATCACCTACAGCTCAAAACTCCCTATCTTGCAGTATAACTATCCTTTTTCACACGGAAATGTTACTCAATTTTCGTAAAAGTGGATCTTCTCAATTTTGACTATATCCACGAAAATGATAACTGTATGAAATAGAGATAATTTGAGCGTGTACATTTTTCCTGTAATTTGAAGAATATTCTCGTTGCAGTTCAAACCCGGAAAAATTCACTCGTGCAAATCAGTTAAATGCTTTTCCATATGGCAACAAAGTGTCGCATCTAGTGGAACTGTGGAGAAAATCAGATGCGCAGTACAGCGCACTAGATGCACCACAATGCAAACATTGGCAAATAGAGTAAAATTGTTTGGCGCTAGTGGGGTTTTCCGGTTTTCAGCCTACAGCTGCGAGTTATAAGAATATAACAACATTACTAAGGGCAGGCGCCCATTGATGTGGTGGAGGTGTGGCATCTGCTAGCATGCCAAAATAACTTGTCGAGGTTCGCATCACGCCACAAGACTTTGAAACGATAATTTGGCCTGGTATGTGATACCACACCACATCGCTGCACTTTTCGCTCCTTTTTTCTGATTGGCCAAGCTGACAGCCAATGTTGCCAATGGACACTCTAAACAAAATATACTTAAATAAGTTTAACTCACAATAATCGATGAAACTTTTCAAAAATCGACTATATCGAAATATCGGATGAAATCGTGAAAAATCGTCGATTATCTTTCATAGCGATGACCTCAAAACTGGTCGATTAGAAAGAGATGCGAATCGCTTATTACGATTTCGTTCGATGAAATCCGATAATTTGGTTAAATCGGATTTTTTTAGAATTTTTTAAATTCTATCCGGTTTGGACAAGACATTTTGATTAAACATCATTTCTTTTCTAAATCTGAGATAACCCGGAAGAGTTGCGCCCCTAGCCATCTACATAGAAAACGCAAATCTTCGTTCAAATGGGAAACGGCTTCATTTAAATGCTTAGCTGCAATAAATAACACTGTGTCATCTGCAAACAGATTGATAGTTTTCATTGCTTTCAATACCATTTTTCACATTCGTTACATTTGTAGCTCCGATGGCACATTTGACAATAATCGCGCCATCTTTTCCATTCCTAAAATTACTAATCTTGTGTGTGTTTTGGATCAAAATTTGTTATCAAAAAATTGCGAGTATCATCGCAAGCTTGTTTGGACTTTTTGGTTTTATCACAAAAACCGGACGAGCCTTACGATTGCTTGGTTTACTACTATTTAATTTACTATAACTGTTTTGGTTACTTTTTTTATTGACATTTTCATTACTTCTTTTGAAGACATCCGCAAAGTTGCGTTGTCTTGGAAAGCATCATCATTAACACTAATTTGTATCTTACGTTTTTCACCAATTTGCATTGGATCGGATTCAGAATGAATCGTCACAGATCGCGCGCGGCATCATTCATTACAGCTAAACTTTTCTGCGCCTTAATTTTCTAAACTGAACAAGCCATTGCATCGAATTTCTCACAAATAAATGACCCAAATACATTTTGTCTCAACTGTTCCATCCCGTTTTTCAACGCGTCGTCTATTTGGGCAAAAATTGACCACTTACCCACACAGGTTAACGGGAGATCAGCCGCAACCATTCCCTCATTGCATGACGAACAACAAACAATATTCAAGCAATAGGATCAATACACATTATCCGTCGACACCGACAAACAGCCAACGACCTTACCGAACACAAAAGACAACCCGAGCAGGAGACAACAACATATAAATACCTAGTTTTAATCTTGATAACTGGCCTTGGTATTAAAGAGCTCAGATTAAGAGGTAAAATACAGAGGACTGAAGAGAGCGTTAGTTCTTGAAGCCAGCCACTTTTGGTGTGGCGCTTTAACATTTAAGCTTTGTTCACAATGAATTATATTTTTTTACAATATTTCTTCACCAAACTACTTGTAACAGTAATTAAGGTAAAACATTATAATACCTGGCTGATAAACAATGAAAAAATACTGTCGTTTTAATAACCACTACCCTAAGTACAACACGGATTTTTTTTTTATCTCGAGTCAAACACGACAACTTCCGCCGCGAATATTGTGTTTGCTGCATAAAGCCTTCGAGAAAATCGAACTGTCAAAATAGCACGACACGCAGCGCCAAGTTTCGGCTTCACGATTGTTGTTCGTGGATGACAGCCGCTTCACCCCTGTGGTAAAATACCTAAGAATTGCAAGGAAAATATCTCTGGAATAACAAAATTTGTTATTTCGGATACCTGGGAATACCTGAGAGGTACTATTTTGGTATTGTCTTACCTCTGTTTGGTATTCGCATAGCATTGTGAGAACAATTTGATAGTATTATCCAATATTCACCTCTTTACCTCTTAATCTGAGCCCCTCAATACCAAAGCCAGTTATCAAGTTATTCGTTCCTGCTTGAGAAGGCAAAAAAAAACACAGCAGTGGTCTCTCGGCGCGCCGGATGAACGACCAATCAAATTAAAAATGCGAAATGCGCGTTAGAAAATTGTACTTTGTTCACAAGCTGACAAGCTCCATCGATATTGTTTCTTTGTTCATATTACACTTGTTTTGATCAATGACGGAGAAGCATGTTTGACGTGCACGACATTTAAAAGGAGAAGAAGAAGAACAGCCTATGTTGTTAAAGAAGCGCATTCTCTGGTAATTTTAAAGATCATACGCGCATACTCTGCTACCTGTTATCTTATGATCACCTATCTTGAAGATAGGCTGTTCTTTGACTAATAAATTTCTAAGTTGTTGACGAATAGTTCATGTATCAAGAAAGGTGCACCTTCCAGATATTTATACGCTTATAAGTAAAATACCTATTTGCTAACGATCTTTTAGACAATTGTCATTAATGCACCATTTTTGAAACACTGACTGGTCCTTTGACTGGTTTTTACAGAAAGATGCATTGTTCCGGTTATCATGCGCCGATACCTACAGCAGACTATACCAAAAAAACAACAACAATACGAAAAATATATCAATATGAAAGATTACTGATCAACTGATTACAAACGTAAGATCATAGATAAAACAACTTATCTGAAAAAAGCAGTTGTAAATGTGTATAAAACGTTTTTTTTTCTCATCAACAGTTCGATTCAGTTTTAACGGTGCTGTAGAATCACTGCGGCAAGTTGTATGCCAAAAAATAAACAAATTCTTAATAGTTATGCCAAACAGCCGTTATGAAAACCGGCCATTATACCAAATGGCATTCTGCCACATCAATCTTAATGTAGATCAGTTTCGGCTCTGTGAGCTGATTCGTCACCGATCCACAATCATTCATCCAACCGTGCTTGCACTAACCCACTGAACCATCCTTCTACTTTATTTCCACCACTCGCTTAACAGATATTAAACTGTATCACATTGCCGCTGAATTTATACACAAAATCAGACCCTTAGTCGTTCTACTGAATGTTGTAACGATTGCGCTGATTGGTCTCATTAACTATTTTCCTTCTTCTTTTTCTTCTTTGTGAATATTCTTATTTCCGGGATGGAAATTTTCCAGAATGGCTTGCCACGTATTTGGTTTACGATTGCAAAACTACTACAGGCTTACACTTGCGCTGGAAGAATACAATGTAGCGAAGATTCTCAAATTCTTTTATACATTTCGATTGTGTTACAAATTCTTTAAATAATTTCCGAAGGTTCTAGATTTTCAGGAGGTTTTTGAAACTAGAGAACAATTTTTGAAAGTGCATCTTTACTTAATTTGTTAAAACTCATCTTAATACAGGAAGTCTTAATAGATACCATATAATGGAAATGTGTTATATTAATAAGTGACGCGCAAACAAATTACCCTTGTTTAGTTTGTGTAAAATATGTTATATCCATTTGGTACACCCCCGGATACATTCATTTCGTTTAAATTTTTATGAATATACGCTACTATAGTCACACATGTACCAATGAATTCTCATCACTATCCAAACACATGTCTGGCATAGCCGAATCCTACTGCAGACTGCAGTGAAATGATCTCACTTTTCCCTATAGTCAGTCAATCACCCGCACACACCATCAAAGTGCAACAATCGTGCCCAAACCGAGAGCAGTGTTTGTTTATAGATCACAGAATCCGTACCGACCGACGACGACGACGGCAACATATGGCAGCGGCAGCAGCACCGCGTACGTGATTTGTCTTATTTCCAGCACGACGGAATTGTACTACTAGGGTGCGTAGGTAGGTGTACACATATGGCCGGGCGTGATGGTAGAAGTAGAACACAGTGTTTTTAATGTTTATTTTAGATGCTTCCACATCGCAGCTATGAGAAGAACGGAAGCATTTTCACAACCGGCCGTTTTTTTCCTTCCTTTCATTTCTTTAGCGCTCGAAGAACGTGCTAATGAAATCGCTTATCATCGGGTCGTATCTGGTCTTTAGATTGTGCTATGCGAAGTGAAAATTTTAACAGGCTCAAATAACGTTCGGATGAACGCTATGGAATGTTGTAGTTTTTAAATCATTTAGTTTCTACATTTTGGCTGTAATATGATTTTTTTACACGCTTTTCAATTTTTCAAAACGAAAAGTAGATGAACCACTTCAAATTATTTCAATATATTTATGAACTAAGTTCTCCTGTTTCAGAAATCAAGACCCCACTGTGGAGCCCCGATCGTTTTAAACTTACCTTCTCCTACGCTTTGGTGACATAGTCCGAAGATGAACAACGCCACAAACTGCACTATAACTACTCTGGAACACATTTCGGCTTGATTTGCTTACAACTGCTACCACATTTATTCACAGCAAATGTGACAAATTTCTCTGAAAGTAGCTAGCGCAAACGTATGCGCAATGCCTGCTCCTACCGAGGCCTACAGTGAGAAAGAGATTGATTCCTTCCAGCACGAAGACTACGACGATCCGTTCTTCCAGAATGTACTCACTCGATTGAAATCGCCAGACGCTGCTAACCAGTGCCGAGCGAAAGAAGAAATTGCTGTACACGATCTCTGTAATACTAATTAAAACTGCAAGCCACAGCAACAGTATCGCACATTGTCGGTTGATGGAGTTAAATAATAAATACACTAATTTCGAGAACGTTTGTTAGTGCGTATGTAAATACTAGCGAGAACCCTGCTGTATGTATGCTATTGCACAGAAGGGGTTGAGATTATGAATGGCAGGAACATAGCAGAGAAAGACAAAAACAACATAAAAAGGATGACATTTTGCGTCATGCACTGTTCCGTTTTCAGTGCTGTCCCTGTGGGTGGGTGGTTGAATGCTATATTGCATGCAAGAGGCGATAGGAGGCGCACTTTGTGGGGTGGTGAATTTCTGTGAGCATGTTGCAGCTGAACGGTTGTCGGTTGGTTTTAAAAGATTCGATTTGTATGTCGGCTACACACCTGCCTAAGTAGAATGTTATCGATTCGGGTTGCATATAGGGTAGGGAACCGCTTAAGCACCCCAAGACCCTATACCAAGCACGGGGTTAACGTTAACCTACAACTCTTATTTTTTGCAGTATGGTGCTCCATGTAGTGAAGCACCATACTGCAAAAAAATGAGCGTTGTTGGTTAACGTTAACCCCGTGCTTGGAATACCCAACTAACATTTTTAGTTGCCTAAGCCGAAGTTAGGAACTTATAAGCTGTTTAATTATTGTATAAAAGCAAGTGAAGCTGAATAAGCTATAAGCAGAATTAAAAAATCGATGCAGTACTTATGCTCAATGTAACACAGCTTTAACACAACATTTAGCTTTAGGTTGCATACTTTGAAAAGAAAGCTCTTTTGCGAACAATGTTTGTCTGCATTTACACAGCTTGTTTATGTAGCTAAGAAATTAGTCGGTTAAGCTTTTGAATTATCATTCTGGGTTCTCTTACACAGTTTTATTTGTTGGCTTTATAATAGCTTTTCAAAAGCCTTTATATTAGAAATACCTTAGCCGCTATACAGCTTAGTGATTATAGCTGTATAAAATGTTGTATTGAGCATTGAGCGAACATATCGAAAAGATTTCATTCCAATATAGTATGGAAATTTACCAGAAGACATTATTGCAAATTTTATACGATTCCCTTATGAAAAGAAATCATATGACGATCGTATGAATATTTTCCTCACATGAAAAAAAAAGTTGCAATCGGGATGCGAACCATGAAACTTGGCATCCAGAGCCGAGCCTCAATCCCACGAGACTATACACGCTTGATAAGTGATGTCAATTGAAAACGTAGAAGAGGCATGCTTTTATCGACCAATGCAACAATAATCTTTTAATACGATCTCTTATGGATTTGTGGTTAATAGTTCTGATCGTAGGGATAATTTCCTGAGTGTAGTTGCGGCACAGAGTATGGAGCATATATGCAGTTATTTATATGGAGTTCTTGAGCTTGAGCTCTTGAGTTGAGTCTTAGCTGTCAAACTAAATAAAAGGAACAACGTCCATTTTATCGAGAAGGACATTTAGATTTCAAAATATTTTGAAAGATGTTTAAACAAATTAAGAAAAGCGGTACTTACTATTGAACACAAAATCTGAGAAAGTATGAAGCTTATTTGAGGAATTCATATTCGGAGATTCGCGCAATTGACAGTGCTGTCGAAAATTGTTTTCAAATAAACAATGTAAATTCCACTGAGCAGAAGATCAGGTGTTCAATTCCCGGTCTTAGTGGATTTTTTGTAATCACCGGGAATTCATTAATATAGCAATGATAAATATAGCAATCTATAACAACAGTTATAAATGAAATTGATATTAATGTAGTTTAAAAAAATTATAACAAATGAATCCAAGCGCGGCACAGCTAACAACGTAAATTGGATGGTGATCATGTTTAGATTATAAGAATCTCGGTAACACTGATTTTCAAAACAGTACAAACCTGTTCGTAAAGAGCTTCAGCAATTATTGTTGTTCAACATTATTAGAACTAAAATATGTTTTGAACACTTTGAATACGGGTACTGGAATTCCTCACAGCTTATATGGATCTGAGGATACAGTCACCGTTCTTAAGGTGAAGGTGCAGAGTTCAAATCTGGTAAGTACACGGGTAAGTGATATATAAATATATACTTTATACATTATATATATACATTTACATACATATACATTTTATACATTATAATACAAAGTTCATATAGTTAAATGTTAATTACGCATTACAACGATAAAACAACACCATTGCCGTAATACCGTCCACGAGTATTGTAAACAGTGTTTGACATACATATTTTTTCGATTGCTGTATAGTGACTATGTTTAAGCGTTTATGTCAACGTGTTAAGACTACCAATAAAAAGCTGTTTGCCACAGTTCTAAAAATAGAAATTACGATGAACAAATAAATATGCTGAATATGCGTTTCAAAAGAACAGTTACGTAATAAGTTGTATAATTTTTGGATAAGAGCTTCCTAGGCTATAAACCGATTACATATTCTGCTTGATTTTTTTTTTCATTTTCATGAAGCTGGGTAGATTCGCCAGATTTGCTTGTGAAAATATTGGCTGGGCGCTTGTGCAACCACTACTTAACCATTACTCAGTTTAAAGTTGTATACGTATTGCCTATGAAGCGTTTATCTAATTAAAAATGTTACTTGGGTAGGGTCTTGGGGTGCTTAAGCCGTTCCCTACCCTATGTGTATCCAATCAAACTAGGTACATGCACACTTTTAACTTCACTTAGGGCATCTTCAGCGGCGGTCTATTTTTAGATCAACTTTATACCTGACTTTGTTGTATTTATTGTCGTTAACCCCACTAACACCTGTCATCCTGTCGATCATGCTACATAAGAGACCAGAAGTTTTTTTTTCAGAGATCGCAGATTTTTCACAAACATTTTGCCATTGATTGGTTTGCCCAAATAATGTTTAATGCCAGTAGTGCCTCGTTAGCTGACGACTAGGAATACTTGTTCTTTTGTTTGGCTGAAGGTGAGTGTGTGAATGCAGGCATTTCATTAAAACGATATTAGGTAATGGTGATTTGTAGTTTGGCAGCGGATAAACAAGAATCGAAACGGTGAGGGTCACATCCTGGATGACGCTCCAATGTCGACCGTGATTTCCGTTCCGGTCATCAGAAGCTATTCCAAGACTACTTTAGCGACATGCAAATCTACAACGAGAAGCACTTTTTGCGTTTCCGCATGCCAAGGGAGATGTTCCTGGACATTATGCGACAACTAGAGTCAATTTGAGGCTTCTCCAAAATTTATCTGTATGAGCTATGTGCAAGTGCGTATCATGACCAATCTATCAATAAACAGATTGTTTACTTTGAAGACTTCATTACATTTCATTTCCGAGCAATCGAAATACTATTCGGAATCTCTGAGCATCCGCATTTCAATCTAGTCAGAGCTTTCCAGAAAATACAGTGGCTGTTAATAAAACTAAGACAAGCATTCGTTACTTAGAAATGAAACGAAAAGGTAATTAGCTAGCAATGGGATCAACTAGAAGTAATTATCAGCATCCGAGGCGAGCAACACAACTTTTTGTCTACCGGTGCATAAATATACCTCAGAATATATTCAATAAAATTGAGTTACTGTTTAGTAAAAGCTGAAATTTTACCCAATAATTGGTATTATCAAGTAGCGTGTAGTGTTTTGAACGGTATTTTTCATGTTCCAAATTGCTGCAAGAATAGATCAAAACATATGCCAGTTTTAAAATGATGCAAAACAGATCCAGTATAGAATAAAATTTACAACACGGGTGCAGCAATGTTTTTGCGTTTGGTCTAAAAAAATAAATCCAATCCACGATTTGGATGGCCGTTGACGATGTCCTTAAAAAAATATATGGATCATAGCACGACGGCGTTATCAATGCAGTTTTGACAGTTCAGGGAACTTGTTTACGTGGACTTTTTCGTGAATATTTTCGGTAAGATCAGATTGAGATTTCCTGCCCTAAATTTATTACGATTGAGGTAAAATTGCAGGAAAACAGAAAACAATTTTACATCATCTCTTGAGTGCTTTTCCAAACAGACGTATCTGATTTTGTAAACAACGAGGGGAAGCAAGATTCAAACGTTATATTCTTGATACTTTTAGCACTTTTATGCAAACTAGAGCAACCTACACAATGAACAACATTTCCCTAACATGATGATGTTGTCACATTCCGTGAAGGTGCGTTCAAATCTACGTTTGAATCTTACTTTCCCTCTTTGTTTACAAAACCTGATACGTCTCTTCGAAACAGTACTCGAGATTTCCTGAATTTAATCTAACAGATTGCGGAAAAAGCAAATAAAAATTTTCGATTCAGCGGTTCAAATTCTAACACCTTGTAAACAAGCTTCCTGAACTGTCAAAAAAGTGAATTTAAAAAATTCCGTGCAATGCTATTATTGAGTTTTTCCATGTGAAATATTTCATCGGAATTACTTGAATCGCTGCCAAGATTTGATAGACGATCAATTAAGTAGAAGAAGCAAGAAATACAACTACCCACCACAGGGATAGTTTTTGCACAGTTTATGTTTATACTATATTTCTTTTTTTTTCAATTTTGGAACTGAGCTGATTCTAGCTGAGGCTGATGATCGCAGCAAGCAGTGCTTCGAAACTGACGTGTTTTGTTTTTGCTGCGTCGTTTTCGCGAAACAAAAATCAAACAATAATTCGTAATTTAACTTTAACTAACAGAGAAATCCTAAAATCTCCGCGTGTTTTGGGAAAGACTTAGTGAATGCAACCGGTTTCCTCCCGAAATGTGTGAGTGTCGGTAGTATTTCCAATATTTTTTCAATCCAAATGATATCGGTAATGTTTACATGCGGGGCTTATTGTATGTGAAAGTAACCTCGGAATGGGCGTGACTCTCCAGACATTCTGAAATGGGTTGCTGGATTTGCAGTAGAGCTATCACTTTCTAGCTCTCGGATTAAAGGTGCTTCCTATGGTCACTTGATGGATTGTTGTAAACAGATTTCTTCCATAATACCATTGCCGTCCAATGAGTGTTAGATTGCACACACGCACACACACACACATACTCCCACACACACACACACACACACACACACACACACACACACACACACACACACACACACACACACACACACACACACACACACAAAGCTGATTCTAGCTGAGACTATTTGAGTCTATGTTTTAACTTACGCATTTGCTGCAAGTTGCTATTACCATTTGTGTCTCGTTTATAAGGTACTTAATAATGATATGAAAAGAAAGTGTTGTAGTTCCTTCAGTGTACGGCAGGTTGTAAAAATTTAATAGAAGTATTCAAAATTGCGCGAAGGGCTTGGATATAGCGATACTCGAACCAAGCACTCATTCCTTTGCCTTACATCCCCAATGCGGGGTAGGTCAAGGCAGGAACGAATCCACCACCTTGACAGGCAAAAGAATGCGTGCCTAATCGTGCTCATGTACTACCGCTCGGCTTGTGATGGTTCTAACGGTTGTTTTACACACTTTGCCTTGTTTTGCCTGTATGTCTACGTGACGGTTTCTGCCTTGACCCTTCTCCGCATTGGGAATGTAAGGCAAAGGAATGAATGCTTGGTTTGAGTAGCGCTATGTCCAAGCTCTTCGCTCAATTTTCACAACCTGCCGTACACTGACGGAACTATCAACACTTTTTCTTGATACCTTTCATTCTAACAACACATTACTGTCTACTTTTAGGGTCCAGAGTTTACCGAGGGACATGGTAGTCGAACATTGTCGAGACTCTATAAAAAAAAACTCGCTGCAGTTCACCGATCGGCGAATTGGCGATTGTTTCGGTGAATTGGCGTCCTCAGCATAACGCTGCTGCGCAATGTTCTTGGTTGAACGTTTATATTAATCTGTTCCAGGATGGCGCTGCAATCAATTCGGCCTTGTAATGTGTCACGACGTAACTGAATCGGTGCAAGCTCGAGCAATCGACAACGACTCTCGTAGCTCGGCATACGAAACGGGTCTCTCCAAGGCAACCTTCTCTAAGCGAAGCGTAAAAAACAGTGTTGAACAGATTCGGCTCAATTTGCGCCATTAATATAGCTCGGATTCCAGATGGCAAAATAATACTCCGGAATCGATCGTACCAAGGAGCAATAATGGAACTTTAAGCAGTCAACATAGGAGAAGTTTTTAGCCATCCGAAAAATAAAGCCTAGAGCTCTTGACGCCTTGTCCACGATGTACGAGATGACAAGCTTGTGCGGCAATTGAGAATCCAGAATAACTCCTAGATCTTTTACGTAACTTCACACGCTTGATAACCGTGCCTTGAAGTGTCTAGTCGAAGAGAATCGGCTTCTTTTTTCTCTAGAGAAAGTGATCACCGAACACCTGCACCTGCAGCAGTGAGCATAGATTTGTAGTTGATATTGTAGGAGGTGACAATCGTTGGTAGACTGGATTCGTAAAAAAGAAGTTCAGGTCATCGGCATACGAAAGACGGGGGCTTACGAGGGTTAGGTTCACATCATTGAAGTACAACAAGAAGATTATTGAGGTATTCCGGAAGTGGCTGGAAAAACGTCAACATGGATAGTAAGCTATATACATTAGGATTTCCGTATGATGGTTTGGTAAAATAAGGGTTAGCAAACTCACAGTAGACTGTTGGAAGATAATTTGATCTGCGCTGATCTCTATCTGACGATTTCCATCAAGGAAAGTATAATTGTCATCCATGTTTTGGGCCATACCCAAGAACAAAAGACAATGTAACTGCATTTCTTTTCTGATCTCAGCATGAACCTTTCGCGACAATTTCAGTTCAGTAGACGAATGTTATTAGTGTACACTGTACACTGAAAAAAATCTTGTAGTAAAAACTAGGTGAACTGGGAGGCCTTGACGTTGCCCAAAAAGAGGTTAAAATTTGCCCGAAACCAGTTTTGGACCGAAATCGCTGTACGGGAAGCTACGTCCTGCTGAAACATATAATCATCGTTTCTTTCTAAGCTTTGTTTCACGACATTCTGAAAAACTTCCGGCGGACTACGTTTGTTTGGACTACGAACCGTGGAATATTTCTGTCGCTATCTGGGATGTCCTTAGACCTGCATACCTGCAACCTAACATTTTGGACATTGTAAGACTGCTGCAGGACAAACAAATTTTCATTGGATGATGTATGATGTACGATATGTAGTACTACCCATTGCAGCATGGATACTAAGTCCAACAGCAATGGGCTCTCCTCTCTGTTAGACTTGATCAAGCTTTAATAATCACTGATTATCCTAATCATGCCATTGTATGAAGGGCCAAAACGGGTTGGGTGGATCGATAGGCAGCATTACTTTCCACAAGAATATAAAGAATCTCCTTCCGACAGCAACATTGAACAATTGGTCATAAGAGCAAGCTATCTAACATGACGATGCCCCAATGGGCTTGAAGAAGAGCCTGCCCCTTATTCACAAACTGTTAGCAATGGAGAGTTGGCATTCCCATTCTCCCCATCCAAGTGCTTCAATCGGGTCCCTCTGATTCCCATGAAATATTTATTAAATAAAGGGCGATACGGTCAAAATTTGGTCAATATCAACTTGACGTATTTCTTTCAATTTTGCATTTAAAAACCTGAACACCTCATGTTTGAAGGTGTTGTGTAGAATGTTGACTCCTATTTTGATTCTTGGAATTCACTCTTCAGTTGTCAAAATGCCGTCCATCCAAGAAGAGCAGCGTATCAAAATTTTGCTCGCGCATCGCGAAAATCAGAGCTACTCGCTTCGCAAAGTTGGCAAAATCGCTAAAAGTTGCCAAATCAACCGTTACAAATGTAATTAAAGTGTTTGGGAACGTTTGTCGACAACCAGGAAGTCTGGATCGGGGGAAATCGAAAACCGGAAGCCGCTGAGACGACAAAGAGAGTTGCCGGTAGTTCAAGCGAAACCCTAACCTATCTCTCCGAGATGCCGCAAATAAGCTGGGTGTATCGTCTACAACCGTGCATCGAGCCACAAAACTAGCCGGACTATCGACTTACAAGAATGGTAGTGACAAAATACGACGGCAAGCGCGATCCCGGAGGCTGTACACGACGATGCTGACGAAGTTTGACTGCGTGGTAATGGACGACGAAACCTACGTCAAAGCCGACTACAAGCAGCTTCCGGGACAGGAGTTTATACGGCAAAAGGAAGGGAAAGGTAGCAGATATTTGTCAAGCACACGAAATTGTCAAAGTTCGCAAAGAAATATCTGGTTTGGCAAGCCATCTGTACCTGTGGCTTGAAAAGCAGCATTTCATAGCTTCCGGGACTGTCAACCAAGAAATTTACGTGAAAGAGTGTTTGAATAAACGTCTGCCTTTCTTTGAAGAAACACGGTTGTTCCGTACTGTTTTGGCCGGATTTGGCATCTTGCCATTACGGTAAAAAGGCCATGGAGTGGTACGCCGCCAACAACGTGCAGGTGGTTCCCAAGGACAAGAACCCTCCCAACACGCCAGAGCTCCGCCCAATTGAGAAATACTGGGCTATTGTCAAGCGGAACCTAAAGAAGACCAAAAAAACTGCTAAGGACGAGCAGCAGTTCAAGGAAAACTGGCTTTCTGCGGCGAAGAAGGTGGACAAGGTGGCTGTACAAAATCTGATGGCAGGGGTCAAGCGTAAGGCCCGGCAATTCGGATTTGGAAAAGCGGAAGCCTAACTGAATATTTTTCCTGAATTTTATACTAATTGAACTTGAAAAAGAAATTTAATTTGATTTTTTAAATAAACGATTTCACCGATTTACACGCGTTTTCCCTTGACCAAAATCACCCTTTAGTGTGTATATTTATGTAAATGAAAAATACTACAAGTATTTGTATTTTTATATATGATCTTCATTCGGTTAATCCTGAAATGCAAGAAATGTTAGTGTTAAAGTGTTAAAGTGTAAAGTTCCACGCTTAAGCACGTTTTCGTTAGTTTTCAGCGAAAGCAGCAATTCACCAAAATCTTGATTTGAGGAATCCTGACATTTTTTGTTAAATCTATTGAAATATTACAAAACTAACATTTATACTAACAGTTATTGCTCCCGAGTTTGGAAAACAATGGAGATTTAATTGAAAGGGAGTTTAAGACAAATTGACATAAAAAACAACATGTAAACTCAATGAAAAAAATTATATCAAATATAATGATAATGTGAGATATGATAAAGTCATGACAAAGATTGAACTGTAAAATCAGACAATAGCCAAATAACACATAGCGCTGCATGAATTAGTTCAGCTCAGATTTGGTACAATGTCCATTTGCAAACCAGAAATGAAAAATACATTCAGTAATAAGTGCAAAAGCCTACCACAGATTCCGTTGCATCTTCTTGTATTGAAGGCACTAGATATTTCTAAATCATAAGAGGAGAATAAGGGATCAAAATGATAATTGGACATATAAGACAAAATAATTAAAAGTATATATAACCTTTTAGGTAAAAATTATAAATCATAAATCATATAAATATAAATCACAAAAACACAAGTAATGATAAAAATGGTAATGGTTAGGAATAAACAATGTCATATAAGATAATATACATAGTGAAGAGATATTATAATATGATCTGAAAATTACATGTGTATCGACTGCTGTTTTGTTGCAAGTGTAGAGAAACTTGCGCATCCATTATGAACCAGATAACTTAGACAATGTATGACAGCCATGAGAAAAAAATGAATTTTCAAATTATTCTACAATACCTGATGACCCGGAAGAGCTGAAAAACATCATGCGAGAGACAGTAAATTCCAAATTTCGATAACTTGAAACCAGAGACTGAAATTTTCGCCTACTTGAGAAGAGAAACGTCCTTTTTCACCCGCTTGGAGAAGCATATGAGAATGTGAGAAGCGAGAGACTATTATACGCTCACAGCAGTTTTCGCGAGAAAAGCAACAGCGATTTTTGCTCCTCGTATACGATTTAGGTTTTACGAGCATGTTGTCAGTGAAAAATGTGACATGAGAAAACATTTTCGTTGAATTTTGGAGAGAGATATTTTCGCATACGCAAGAGAGAGGATAATGAATTATCGGCGAAAAAGGAGAGATGAAAAAGTGAACGGTGCGCCACTCATCGACAACCTGCTTGAGAGAGAGCATGGTTTTCACCCTAATGGAAGATTTCTCCTAATGCTTCCAAAACTCAACTTATAATATTCCCACACAAGCCTAGAGCTGCATTTTTGAAACCAAGTAATAGTCATATAGTCACTATGAACGGAGTTCCAATTTCTTGGTCAAGTCAAGTAAAATATCTTGGACTGATACTTGATCAAAAATTAATTAAAAGATCACATTGAGGGCATTCAAGCCAAATGTAATAAGTACATAAGATGTTTGTATCCTCTTATAAACAGAAAATCCAAACTTTGTTTAAAGAACAAACTTCTAATATTCAAACAAATTTTTAGACCGGCCATGCTTTATGCTGTACTAATATGGTCTAGTTGTTGTGCAACTAGGAAAAAAGCACTTCAAAGGATTCAGAACAAAGTTCTGAAAATGATTTGAAGCTGCCACCCTGGTTCAGTACTATTGAATTACATAGAATTTCAAACGTTGAGACTCTAGAAGAAATGTCCAACAAAATAATTCATAATTTTAGACAAAAATCATTGCAATCTTCAATTGCAATGATCAATTCTCTCTATAGATAAGAACTAGTTTTAAGAAATCAACTGTAATTCTGACACGCAGGCAAAATAAACCCTGTTAAAAATTCTGAATAGACAAAGTAAAAATAATATTAACACAATTAGATATTAATGATAGCATATAAGGTTGAAATGTTAATTACTTAGCAGGATCACCTAGGATAATATATGAATGTAAAACAATGTAAAATTTGGAATAAATAAAGAGTAGAATAAAAAAAAAAAAAAAAAAAAAAAAAAAAAAAAAAAAATGGTTTTCACCCACCTGAGTGAGAATTTCGATCTCTGCTTGAAACCAATTTATATGCAATAATATCTACTATCATATCATAGCGACGGTCGAAGTATGCTTTGCTCGATGGTGATTTTTCGCATTTAACGTACTGTTTGCTGTGTTATGAGTGATTGTGATTAGGTGTCAATTAGAGATTCATCGTGGTATTAAGCTGAGGTGCTCAAATATCCCAAACCACATCCCGCCCCTAACAGGCGGCCGAAGAGGCAGAAGCAACTAAATGGCGTAACCAATTCAACAGCCGCAGACCAAACCTTATCAGTTTCGCGAAGTGAAAAAGATGGACAAACTGAAAATGTCCTGCCAATAGGAAATAGGAGGGACGGATGGAACGGCGATTGGATCATAGTCGAACGTGGTTCAGCTGAAAGGTATCTACAGCTATGCCATGTAGGCAATGGTACTGGTGGAGGAACAGGTTTACGACGAGAAGTTTGCCGAACATCGGTATTTGTGGGATACCGTGTATCCGAAGTGTCCGTACAGAACGCCAACCAGTCAGACTCCGCAATGGATTTTCGGACAATTGAGAGGTGGTAAGTGCTCTCGAAAACGCGGGCGAAACAGGTAATTGTTATCCTTTTATCCCCTGAATTGTATGAACTATATTATACAGGGTGTTCGGTTCCTTAGTGCAAATATTTTAAGGGGCGTTAGAAGATCATATTTGAAGAAAAAAATTGTTCTACGCATATGATCAAATCTCAAAAATCACGGAGTTCTTAAACTTTTTCTGTTTTGGTCTATGCTTGTCAGAAATTGGCTCTAACTCTAAAACTGTGCCATTAAACTCAAAACTGTTACCTTCATCGGATAGCTTGGTAAATTTCCTACTTAATAGTGTCCCTTTTATTTTAAGTAAGTTGCATTTAGGCACAGTTTAGGGATAAACAAGTCTAAAACTTGTGTTTTTCTACGGATTTTCCCTCATTATTTCAAAAAATACGAAACAAAGTTTATTGTTTTGCCTAAGCAAAAGATGCCTCTCAAACCGCTCTACAACTCTTTTTTTGACAACAACTTTCTATTTTGTTTAGTTTTGTCGCAATTTCGTACTAAAAACATCTGGTTGGGTCGTTCATCAACGGTTGCGTAAAACACGAATTCAACCTACCGTTCGTTGCTATTGACGTCTGTTTGCAGCGCGCATAGCACACTTGATCGCCACGTGTAGTTTTAGAGTTAGAGCCAATTTCTGGCAAGCATAGAGCAAAACAAAAAAAGTTCAATAACTCAGTGATTTTTAAGATTTGATCATATGCGTAGAACATTTTTTTCTTCAAATATGATCTTCTATCACCCTTTAAATTATTTGATCACATCACTTATCAAGGTGAATCCTGATCCATCGACCCCTACCCTACTAAAATAGAAAATCCTCCTTCTTGTGACCTTTGTGGGGATGCAGAGGTTAACCCGGTCTCTAAACAGCAAAGGTCACGGTAATTTTCCTTCCCTATTCCCCACTGATTGCAAGGACGTGGCCGGCGCCGTTTTTAAATAAATTGAGTCACTGAAACGTGTACAGTGAGAATGGTCGGTTACTCCCAGCCCCAGTCAGTCAAGCTAAGCTAAGCTAAGCTAATAATATACTATCATATCATAACAACACCAAACAAGATAAAAAAATGTATTTTGCCTCTATTTCCTGTATTGTCCGTCCATGTTATTATGGTGGATCTAAAACATAGCATTAAAAAAAAAAAAATTTAGTCCAAAAACAGAAATTTATAGATTGCCAATTTTATCATATGTTACGTTAAGCAGTCTAAATTGTCAAGTAAAAATATTAAATCGAGGAAACTCTTTCTTCCCGAGACCATTTAAATATGATAATCAAATATATTCTATATTTTCGTCATGAATGTCGTAACTTGAATGCATATCAATATTTTTCCATAAAAGCATTGGCCTTTAGTTTGCGTATTTGAATAATAAATGGTATAAAAGTTATGAGTTTTTGAATTATGTTTTTTAAAGTCAAGTTTTTGAACCAGTCTGACGTAGAAATAGTCACTTTAATGATGAAATAAAAAATGCATTTCTATAAATAGTATATATTTTGGACCATTCTAACGCATAAATGGTCACCCTAATGACGAATGTAAAAATATGGGTCCAATTCTGAGAGATCGTTTAGCTTTTTCCATGGAATTGCTGTTCAACTCTATTAAATTTTGCGTCACTGGCATTTTTTCGATTTCGAAATGCAGAGCAAATAAACTGTTATCAAATAACAGACATTGTAACGTGTTGAACCCATAGCGTAGTGAAATATTTTGGGATGCTGATTATTCTTTCCGATTGCAGAATTTCTTGGAACCCGGCTATCAATACCGGTTAATATATCATTTTAGTTACAACTGCCCAACAAAGGTGATTAACCACACGGAGTGCTATATAAGGATGGACAACTTAAATACCACAAAGCAGACTCAATTCTACCCGAGAACGAAAATCAACTTGCCAGTGATCCAAGCTTAACCATATTTATATCATCGAATTAAAATGAAGTGGTTCGCCATTCTCTTTGTAGTTGCAAGCGTCATCGATGCCATTTGCTGTGCCCCACAGTATCCAGTTTTAAGTCAACCCATGCATTCGTACCCGCAGGTTATGAGCCACTTCCAGTATCCTCAGTTTCCGGTATATGAGTACAACTTCCAGGCACCTTGCTGCGTCGGAGTATATGATTGTCCTTGCATGCATCCTGTAGTAACCAATGGGTAATTTTTGTGAAATGGTGATGCCAGTTCGGCTCCGTTACCCAAGGATTCCAATTCGGCGAAGGAGTACAGGATTATCAGTGTGTATTTTGTTTTCCATAATCTTAAGAGTAAATTATAATGAATTAATAAAAATGTTAAGTGATTTCATATAGTCGTATATTTTCCTAAAAGTGTTAGTGTTGTTTGAAGAACGTGATTATTTATATCCTTGAGTTAAGTGAAAATAATATGATTGAAATGAAATATTAAACTGGAAGTGGTAGATAGGGTTTGTTAATTCATACAAAATCAAAACATGGGATTTCTCGTTGATATTGATGAGATTCTCAAGCACATGATCTGAGAACGTCTGGAAGCAGTATGTACAGGAAGTCCCAAGTAACAGTTTTAGTTTTATTCCAGCCGTATAGCACTTATTCGGCTTTGTTGATAAAACTACATTCAATTTCAACTACAATACATTTTGAAAATGTTCTAGTGAAAGATGTTATGGCCACTTGAGAACTTTCATAAAACTTATTGGCTGCCATAAAAACCAGCATTGGGCAAGCTGTCAAACTTCACGGTGATATCGTGGTTGGTTTTTGTTGTTCTGCTTTGTTCAATTCTCTGCTCTTCTGGTCCATTTAACAGTAAATAATGTCTAAGAAAAAAGTTCTGGTGTTGCGGGGAGTTTTATCTGATATCAAAATATCCAAAACAAATTCAGTTTTTTTATACTTATCATGCTTCAAATCATATGCGTATTTGATTTTATGGTGAATATTGGCACCAGTCTTGGTAAAAGTCATGCTCATTAGATTCAAAAACGTGGATTTTCAGGCAACATAACATTGAATACCTATAAGTTCCATGCGAAAATCAAATGATAACTCATGACAACAAACGTAACCAGAAGAATGAACGTTCAATTTTCAAAATGCTTTGATATTCATTTATGTAAACAAGTTCATATTCAAAACGAATTTTGAAATGTCAGAAAAAAAATTCAATCAACCACAATGAATATCAATTACCCGTCGGGATCGGAGAAATGCAAGGGCAGCCCAGTCCAGGGTATTCTTGCACAACATTGCTAGCATCTATTCCTCTGGGACGATGATGACGGCCCTGGTTGTTCCATGTTTGGATTAGGATTCAAAATCACTTAATTATAAAAAATCATCACAAGAGATGATAATCAAATTTTCATCAAATGAAATTCATGCTTACCGATTGATAATCAAAACAACAGCGACAGCAGATTTTTGACCCGCACATAGAGCCGACTTCATTCATTGCAGCAAACAAAATTGAGTTGGCACAGAAGTGACAGCGGTAACCATGAAAACCGGGAAAGTAAACATCATCATTACACTGGGATAAAATCGTTCTCATGGATATTTTATGAAAATTCAAGGCATTGATTGGCACGATAAGAGCCAAAAAATTTTATGCGAGTTTACATCAACAAAAACAAAATTAGAACAAATATATTCGATAAATTAATCATGAATTTCCTGAAAATGTATGGAATTCAGTAAGATTATCTAAAAGAACGCCAAAATTGGTCTCTGATCTACAGTTCATTTATATTTCATTTAAAATTTGGTGTATTTATCTTTCCACATTTCAATTATTTCTCATATTTCAATATGGCGATAGGAAGAAATCACAGTTTTGCCAAAAAGACAATTTCTTCTTCGCAAAGGCTATAATTTTAATAAGTCCTAAAACGGCATTTCAAAACAGCTTTTTTCGAGTTCATAAAGTCAAAATAAAACCTTTGATAGGAGGAAAGGGAAGTTTAGAAAACAAAGTTTTAAGCTCGTTGTAAAGAAGCTGTGTAAGTTCTCATAAACCTGACTAAAATTTGAAACCTCTTGGCACCTCTTACTGCCATAAAGGGCGATACGGTCAAAATTTGGTCAATATCAACTTGACGTATTTCTTTCAATTTTGCATTTAAAAAACCTGAACACCCCTCATTTTGAAGGTGTGTGTGTGTAGAATGTTGCTCCTATTTTGATTTTGGAATTCACTCTTCAGTTGTCAAAATGCCGTCCATCCAAGAAGAGCAGCGTATCAAAATTTTGCTCGCGCATCGCGAGAATCCGAGCTACTCGCACGCATAGTTGGCAAAATCGCTAAAAGTTGCCAAATCAACCGTTACAAATGTAATTAAAGTGTTTGGGGAACGTTTGTCGACAGCCAGGAAGTCTGGATCGGGGGGAAATCGAAAACCGGAAGCCGCTGAGACGACAAAGAGAGTTGCCGGTAGTTTCAAGCGAAACCCTAACCTATCTCTCCGAGATGCCGCAAATAAGCTGGGTGTATCGTCTACAACCGTGCATCGAGCCAAAAAACGAGCCGGACTATCGAATTACAAGAAGGTAGTGACTCCAAATCGCGATGATAAACAAAATACGACGGCCAAAGCGCGATCCCGGAGGCTGTACACGACGATGCTGACGAAGTTTGACTGCGTGGTAATGGACGACGAAACCTACGTCAAAGCCGACTACAAGCCGCTTCCGGGACAGGAGTTTTATACGGCAAAAGGAAGGGAAAAGGTAGCAGATATTTTCAAGCACACGAAACTGTCAAAGTTCACAAAGAAATATCTGGTTTGGCAAGCCATCTGTACCTGTGGCTTGAAAAGCAGCATTTTCATAGCTTCCGGGACTGTCAACCAAGAAATTTACGTGAAAGAGTGTTTGAATAAACGTCTGCTGCCTTTCCTGAAGAAACACGGTTGTTCCGTACTGTTTTGGCCGGATTTGGCATCTTGCCATTACGGTAAAAAGGCCATGGAGTGGTACGCCGCCAACAACGTGCAGGTGGTTCCCAAGGACAAGAACCCTCCCAACACGCCAGAGCTCCGCCCAATTGAGAAATACTGGGCTATTGTCAAGCGGAACCTAAAGAAGACCAAAAAAACTGCTAAGGACGAGCAGCAGTTCAAGGCAAACTGGCTTTCTGCGGCGAAGAAGGTGGACAAGGTGGCTGTACAAAATCTGATGGCAGGGGTCAAGCGTAAGGCCCGGCAATTCGGATTTGGAAAAGCGAAAGCCTAACTGAATATTTTTCCTGAATTTTATACTAATTGAACTTGAAAAAGAAATTTAATTTGATTTTTTAAATAAACGATTTCACCGATTTACACGCGTTTTACCTTGACCAAATTTTGACCGTATCACCCTTTAATAAAATCAAATTGATTTCTTGTGGCTTTAATAAAACTTCAATAAAACTTAATAAAGCTGTAAAATCTTGGCAATGTTACCTGGGAATGATATATGCCACTTCTGTAACCTAGAGAGCGAAACTTCGAAGCATCTGCTTTGCAGCTGTAGTGTATTGTATAGTCGCAAATCAAAATTTCCTGGTAGTGGTTCTTTACGGCCCAATGAGATTTGGTCTGCCAATCCTAGTAAGGTGATTGGGTTCGTAAACCAAATCATACCTGACTGGAAACGTGTTATGGCAAGCAGCTGACCACCCAGCAAATGGTGGTCAGCTTACCCAATGTGTATACAGTAAACAGGGACATACTACAAAAGTTCTTATCAATGCATTGCAATGGACGCAGTAGTGTTTAAATTCCCCAAATTCAGGTTTGACTCAAAAAATACACCCAAAAACAGTATATATACACGGTGTTCAATAAGTTCGGATACACTTTCAAAATTTGTTAAAAAAATGAAAACATGTTTTTTTATTTTTTGGATTTATGTTATTGAAAGCTATGTTTACAAGGAACGTTTACAACATTTCTCTTGGAATGACCCCCCCTTTGTACTCCTTAACGAGCTTCAAACGTTTCTCGAACGCGTCGCAGGCGGCACGCACGGACTGCATGGGCATTTCGTCCCAGATTTTGAGAATTACCGTCTTGAAATGATCCAAAGTGCTGACCTTGTATTCGTTCAGCTTCGCCATCATATAGGACCAAACAAAAAAGTCGAGAGGATTCAAGTCCGGGGAGCTAGGAGGCCACAAAGTTTTGTCCAGAAAGTCGGTTAAATTGTCCCGACACCAGGCTTGAACCACATTTGCAGTATGGGCTGGTGCACCGTCCTGCTGGAACACGTAGTGCTCATCGCCGTAGAGGCTTCGGAGACTGGGGGCAACAACCTTTTCCAAAACCTCAGTTTTGTAGTACGCCGCGTTGATTTTGACGTTTTTTTCAATAAACACCAAGGGTAGCTTACCACGTTTGCATACTGCCCCCCAAACCATCACCGACGCGGCACTTTGGAACCGAGGGATGTTTATATTGGATTCAGGAATGCTGTCCCTCGATGGCGCCCACACCCGGTCATTTTGCACATCTGTGCGGCTGCTGCAGCACGAACAGTTTCTCGTCCGAAAAACAAACTCCTGACCAGCGTGCCGAGAGAGGATCCTCTTAGCTCGATCCAACCGCTTTTTGCTGGTAGCCTCCGAAACGCCATGGACCTTACGTTTTTTGTAAGGCCTGAAACCAAGGTCCTTGGTGAGTATGGTGTGAGCGGTTCCAATGGAAACGTTGAGATCTGCAGCCGTTTTCCGGATTGAGCGGTTCTTTTGCGCCGAATTCGCTCCCTCACGATCTTGATGACCCGTGGCGTCCTCGCTGAACGCGGCCGACCGGATCTCGCACGGTCATTGGTCGAGGACGTCTCCCGGTATCGCCTGATGGTCGTGTAGACAAAGTTCCGCTTGACCCCATGCGATTTCAGCAGCCGGAATATATCGCCGGGTCGCTCACCGTTCAAAAACGCTTAATTACGAAGTCCCGATACTCTTTCATCGCGCGTAACAAACGAACAACAACTAACAGAATGTCAACACCGCGCACATTCGGTAGCGTATGAATGAAGCTAAAGCTGACACCAATACCAATGCAGAATATGTACATGGCGCATACCTACGCAATGATGAAAACTTGTATTCGAACTTATTGAACACCGTGTATATTATCGATTTATTCAGTTTCTTGTTGGCTACAGATGTGGTTCGGTAGAAAATTGAACCGAGTTCGGATTTTCAAAGTGTGCTATCAAGCAGCCGATGTACAGAAATTCAAATCTGAGCTTGTATAAAGCATCACAACTGCAGAGCACACGTTCCGACGTTTCACGTTCCATGTTACAGAAACGACAGATATCATTCTGAACCTGGTCAATGTTTTTCAAACGATATTTGCTGGGGCAATGTCTGGTTACTAGGCCAGTGCAGGTACAAACCCAAGTAACATTGCCAAAACCATCCAGCTTTATTAAGTTTTATTAATGTTTTATGAAAGCCACTAGAAATCAATTCGGATTTATTATATGGCAAAAAATGGGTGCCAACAGGTTTCAAATTTTAATCAGGTTTATAAGAACCTACACAGCTTCTTTACAACGATCTTAAAACCTTGACTTCTAAAATTCCTTTAACTCCTATCAAAGGTTTTATTTTAATTTTATGAACTCATAAAATGCTGTTTTGAATTGCCGTTTTAGGACTCCTGCATATTATCTTATTATGGTCAGTTGAAAACGAATTTAAAACCATTCTGCCAGTAAATGCATTAAACGGCTGATTGGCATTGAGGAAAGCTACCAAATGACCAAATAGTTTTATAGTAGCCATTGCTAAGATAAATTGACTTTTTGGCAAAACTGTGATATCTTCCAATCGCCATATTAAAATATATGAAATAATTGAAATGTGGAAAAATAAATACACCAAATTTTTAATGTAATACAATTGAACTGTAGATCTGAGACCAACTTCGGTATTCTTTTAGATAACCTTATTGAATTCAATCAATTTTCAGGAGTTTCATGATTAATTTATCGAATATTTTTCTTTCAATTTTGATTTTGTTGTTGTAAACTCGCATCATTTCCGAGGCGCATTAATTTTCAGCTCTTATCGTGCTAATATTCACCATAAAATTAAATGCGCGTATAATTTGGAGCATAAAACGCTATAAAAAAACTGAATTTGTTTTGTATATTTTGCTATCAAACCTAATTTCCCGCTACACTAGAACTTTTTTCTTAGCCATTATTTACTGTTGAATGAATCAGAAGACCAGAGAATCGAACAAAGCAGAACGACAAAAACCAACCACGATATCGCCGTGAAGTTTGACAGCTGTGGCCATTTGGCCCTATGCTGGTTTTGATGGCGGCCAATAGGTTTTATGATGGTTCTCAAGTGGTCATTTCACTAGAACATTTTCAAAATCTTTATGGTCTTAGAAAGGTTTTATTAAATTTGTTTTCACAACCGTCTATAGAGTGGGCCATTTTGTACACATTTCGGCTTTAAATATGCTTAGAGGAGGTGTTGGTGGACAAAACAGTTTTAATTGTAGTTTCACCAACAAAGCCGGGAGGAGTGCGATACGGCTTGAATAGAACTGAATTTGTTACGTGGGAAAGAGCTCTCTTATTGAGCTCCAAAAGCTATAGTCAAAAATGTATTTTTATTAACTCATTAGCGTCCAGTGATCTATTTTGAGATCAGAAGCCTCCAACGCCCAGTGGTCTATTTTGAGATCAGTTGTAATTTGCTTACTGTTCAAAAACAAGAACAGCTAGAAAGTTTGGATCTTCGGCCAAGTTGTTAGGAAAGCCTAAAAAGTACAAAGCATGAACAGGTTGCTTCGGAATTATGTTACTAGGTGGCGCTACTGCGTCACTAAAATCACATATTTTCGAACTAGTGAACACTTACGACTGGCATACATTTTGAAAAAATTTCAAATTTCCAAGTTTCTTTCTCATTCTGTGTGGAACGAAATTAGATTCGGGTTTTTCAACCGACTACAAAACTCTTCCAGCTTTTGTAACTGGGGTCAAAATGTTGGATTTGACCGTGGTTCCGGATATATTCCGGGGAGTAGTGGGGTAACTTCCATTCCAGAATCGGGGGTCACTTTCGAATCGATCATGAATCCTGTCATACGACACATCAAACATTCGGATTTTTAGAAACAAACGCAATGGAGAACATTTTGGGTGTCTCTGGTTGCATTGGTCACGTCTCCCTGGCATTCCGGGAACTCGGTACCCCGGGAAAGTGACCACTTTCTGAGTACTTCTGAAACCTATCATGTGACACATCAAGCTTCGGGATTTTCAGAAACAAACTCAATGGAGGACATTTTGGGTGTCCTTGGTTGCTTTGGCCACGTCCCGGGAACCTGGTACCCCAGGGAAAGTGACCACTTTCTGGGCACTTCTGAAACCTATCATGCGACACATCAAACTTCCGAGTTTTCAGAAACATACTCAATGGAGAACATTTTAAGTGTCCTTGGTTGCATTGACCACGACCCAGGAACCTGGTACCCCGGGAAAGTGGCCACTTTCTGGGCACTTCTGAAACCTATCATGCGACATATCAAACTTCGGGATTTTCAGAAACAAACTCAATGGAGGACATTTTGGGTGTCCTTGGTTTCATTGGCCACGTCCCGGGAACCTGGTACCCCGGGAAAGTGGCCACTTTCTGAACACTTCTGAAACCTATCATGCGACACATCAAACTTCCGAATTTTCAGAAACATACTCAATGGAGAACATTTTAAGTGTCCTTGGTTGCATTGGCCACGACCCAGGAACCTGGTACCCCGGGAAAGTGGCCACTTTCTGAGCACTTCTGAAACCTATCATGCGACACATCAAACTTCCGAATTTTCAGAAACATACTCAATGGAGAACATTTTAAGTGTCCTTGGTTTCATTGGCCACGATCCAGGAACCTGGTACCCCGGGAAAGTGGCCACTTTCTGGGCACTTCTGAAACCTATCATGCGACATATCAAACTTCGGGATTTTCAGAAACAAACTCAATGGAGGACATTTTGGGTGTCCCTGGTTGCATTGGCCACGTCCCGCGAACTTGGTACCCCAGGGAAAGTGGCCACTTTCTGGGTTCTTCTGACTTTCTGGTATGAAACTTTGTGGTACGAGAGAGATCAGGGAAAGTGGCCACTTTCTGGGTACTTCTGACTTTCTGGGTACTTTTGACTTTCTGGGTACTTTTGACTTTCTGGTATGAGACTTTGTGGTATGAGAGAGATCAATTCATATTCGCTCAGCATATACACTTTTATTTGCAACACCTGAATTGTACAACATACTCTTTTTACGTTTATTTTCATTCAGCAATACGCACTTTTCAGTTCCATTTAACAATGAAACTTTGGAAAGCATGCTATGCATAGAGTTACATTGCATTTTACACAAAACGTGCGTGGTCTTCCTGTGCAGTTTTGAATTTGGCTTCGTCGCTGATTTGACCTTTTTCCAATTATATGTCCTCGCTGGTCTAGTCTTACTTGATCCAGAACTCTCTTCTGCGGTCTCTGCACAAGTATCGGCCTCCCTATATTCTGTTTCATTGAATTACCCATCCAAAACCCAATCGTGATGGTCTACTCCTCCCATATTTACATTGTAGCGATTGATCATGTGCGGTTGTTCGATTGCTACTACCTCTAGGTCTTTGTTTGTCTTTTCTCGAAACGGACGCCAATGGCTCCACTGTGTCAAAATTCGTTCCAACAGTTACACAGGTATTGTCATGCCACTATCGTCAAGTTACTGCGTTTTTCAATCAAAATTATAGTCGTAGGATCCTCGTTTACATTTCGTTAACGCTTTATCCGGCTGAAGAGGGCATTGCGTTCAACCTTTACCCGTTCAAATTGTTTATAAACTCTCCAAGATTAGTTTGAGAAGATAAAATCCTCAGCAGGGCACAACATTATCACGTAGCTTCGTATTTATGAAAATAATCAGAAAATTTAAATCCTCCTTAGAAAACCAACCATACCTTCCCAATAATGTACATTCAACCGATACGTGTACAGATAGTCTCTTTATGATTAAAAGCATGCCTAAAAATTATTTTTTCATTCTTGCATGTTATCTACCTTAAGGGGTATACAAAATGCTTAGCAGGAAGTAGCCATTCAAGGGTGTTTCTTTAAACGTATTATTGAAAATACATTTTTGATTTAGAGCTAGAATTTTCTGAGAAATTTGACTCTGAGGTCAGATTTTACATATAATGTATTTCAAAAAGTTTTATATAAGTAAGTACGAAAATTGTTGAGGTACGCTTAAATCAAACATCTGATTCGGGAGGTACGCTATTGGTACATTACTTTGGTGTAATTTTTATAGCGATTTATGAAGAATTTCGCAAAATCGACCGTCTACAGGGCACCTAAAAACAAAGAATTTGACAGGTACACTATGGTACGCTGCTGGTACACTACAAAAAACATACTTGTTTTAAATTTTGTGAAAAGTGCCCTGTCTGATGGATTGACATTTCTTCCGCAAATTTCTTGAAAATGCAAACTCGCGCAAGTAAACTACCACTCCTATTGTAAAGGGGGACTTCTCTTCTGCACGATCATCGTGGTAATTCACTATGATTAAGTTAGCATTCTCGAGAAATTGGCGGAAGAAATGATTGTTTAAGTTTGCGGCATTCGCCCTTATGAAAAATCCATGTCGACGTTCGAGGCGATATCTTTTTGATTCTGTTTGACATAGTCCACCAATAACATTGTTCCAAGCGGCTCACCCCAGAGACTTTTTTCAATCAGTTTGATTTCTGTACGGCTTTGTAATTTTTTCGGGTCTTGATGTTATCAGTAGCAATAGACACTTAGAAGTTGAACAATACTTTATTGTGTTGAAAAAAGAAATCGATTTTCCACTTAAACTAATAACCCGCACTCACACTCACTTATCCACCAAAGCCGAATCCCTGTGCACCGGCATTTGCCGCCGATCCGGACATGCCACCTCCCATGTGACCGAATCCACCACCTTGGCTAAAGCTCTGTGATCCAGCGCTGGCCGCTGAACCGGACATTCCACCTCCATGATGGCCTCCTCCCATTCCGAAGCTTTGAGCACCGGCGTTTGCTGCCGATCCTGACATACCTCCTCCCATGTGGCCGAATCCACCACCCTGGCCAAAGCTCTGGGATCCAGCGTTTGCCGCCGAACCGGTCATGACTCCACCATGAGGTCCACCGTGATGTCCACCGTGATGTCCACCGTGTCCACCTCCCATGCCGAAGCTTTGGGCGCCGGCGTTCGCTGCCGATCCGGACGATCCGAATCCGAATTGCGGAGCGCTGCTAACAGCAGCGATGATGCTTGCCATCAGAATGATTACTGCGAATGACTTCATTTTGCTTGATTAATTAGAGGCCTAGAACTTGAACACTTGACTTTAACTCAGGAGGGTGAATTGACTCTGATGTGCGACTTTCTGTTTCAGCAATCTTTTATAGTCCCGTAAGTATTCGTTGCGGTTTATTATCGCTGCTGTGCGTTTCACGGAGGCTGGTTATCAGCTGGAAGTATGAGTGGTGTTGGTTGGAAAGACTGCAGCTTTCCTGTTTTCCTCGTTTCATCTTATGCTTCAATGCGCGCGGTAATTTAATGGGCTCCCGCTTTTTTAATTCTGGTTCTGTAAACGCAAAGGGATTCCCACCAATGGGGTTCCCGAAAAGCATGAATGGACAATGAAATTTAAACTGCAATTGAAATTATTATTATACACCATGTGGGTTCGATTAGAAGCAAAAAAAAAAATTATGGGCAATGGATTGATCAGTAAAAACTACAAAGTGGAAAACCCGAATTTATAGCTAGTTAGTGTCGTTATGAAGACCTGTTTTAATCGAGTATCATTTTAAACGCTACGTTATTTTTTCTTGTTAAACTGTGTTCCATAAATAACCCCCTTCTTCATTTAACAACTCTCTGAATTCTGAATGATAATTTATTCAGGTACCCTTAAGCCCTCAAAACACTTGCAACAATTTTGGTTAATGACCATAATTAACTTAGAACTTTGAATTATGTTTTCATTATTTAAACTACTGATGAATATTCTATTACATACTTGCTTTTGCTGATGTAACATTGCTACTGTTAATGGAGTTCATTTTCATATAAGTATTTGCCATTTCAATATTACAGCTATTCTGTCCAAATGAATCAAAGGTTATCTCATAGTTGTTTTGCGAAGTTTAACCTTCATGATGGTCAAAAACTTCTCGATCGGACAAAGTTCCGACGAGTACGGTACACAGAAAAAACTAATTTATTGTTACAAGCGCGTAAAATTTTCCGTCGTTAAATTTTAAGCTAAAGAAGGCGTAAACAACGAAATTGTTTGCAATTATTCATGCACCATGCAACAATGTATGTAATCTTGCATACAATTGGCTGGATTCAGGCGTTATCTGGTTAAAGTTTACATGAAATATCTCATTATTTTCTGCCAAATCTACCATTCCTTTTATGTGCATTAGATAACGCAGAATATTCAATGTTTCTTTTTATCGGTGTAGGATGAAGTCTTTTGTGAAAAAAAGAACACTGCTATCTCTGTACCAGGATAAAAAATCCGGCCAAAATACCGTCTGAAGAGTAGCAGGCACTGCTGGAGGCACTCGTCTCGGTAGATTTGCCCATTCATGGTACCCGTCGTGATGTATGGCTGGTTCATCTCTCCACACCCACCGATGGCCTGTCAAACCAATTTTTTTTGGCGAATTTGTTTACCTTCTTCTTCCTTAACTCCTTAGGAGGGGCGAACCATGATGTGGCAAGGTAAAACTCCTGCCCCGGCAATTGCTTTGTGTCGTTGTCCACGGCGCACCTCGGTTTCGTCAGCCACTCTTAGTACAGCTTCCTGGCGCGTGTTTCGGCTACCGTGTTTTGTTGTTTCCTGACCTTGAAGACGTAGAGGCCAGCACGTTTAATCGTTTTTTCTACAAACCAGACAGATACATCCGCCTTCTTTGCCACACAGCAGATCGAAAGATTTGGTAGACGCTTGAACAGATTCAACACCTTGCTTGCCTTTACCGGATCTTCGTTTATCTTCAGTTTTCTGCCGCTGGGTCATCTGGGTCTCCTTAAATGAGTTCCTAGGAATCCTAGGTATTTTCCGATACATCTGTGGAGCGCAGTCGGATTTTCCACGACAGCGCACATTTGTTTTTGACGAATTATGATGACAGATTAGGGCCTTTCCTTAGCTCAGTCGGTAAAGGCGCTAAAAAGCAATACCATGCTGAAGGTGACTGGGTTCGATTCCCGATCTGGTCTAGGAATTTTTAGTTAAGGAAAATTTTTCGACTGCCTGGGCATAGGGTATGATTGTACTTGCCACACAATCATACTAATGCAAAAATGGTACCTGGCATCGAAAGCTCACAATTAATAACTGTGGAAGTGCATCTAGAACACTAAGTTGAGAGCAAGCAATAAGCTAATTGTAAAAGCAATAAGCTTGAAATGCTAAGAAGAAGAAGAAGATAATGAAGGCATACTAAAATGAAACGTAAACATAACACTCTAAGCTAGTTTCAGTCAAAATTTCATCAATTTTTACCCACACGCAAAAAAGTTACAAACTAATCATTGTGTCTTATTTTTTCGAGTACCATCTTTAGTATAAAGGGTGTTCCGATCAAAATTTGGTCAAACAGTAATGTGTGTGAGTCGATCAAAGTTTTTATTGAGCATGAGCATGATTGACCGCCCACGGATGCAATTCCGTTATTGCCAGATCAGCTGTATTTGCACAAAGAACCAACAGATAATGTTTGGGACTAACATACATCTTCAATGTTTAAAAACTGGTGACCCATTATAAAGCAATACCAAGTAGTGTTCGGCAATGAACACAAGAAACTGCAAGGCGGAGCAGTGGACTGTATATGGGGTACGGGATTTCGGATGGCAATGGAACAGCACTTTTCACTACTGCACTAATTTATTTCTCTGTACTTCACTATTTACATTTCACTTTTTGTTTTGTTCACACGCGGCACGGTTCAAATTCAAAACTAAACTGCGAGAGCGAAGGTGTCCCGTTTTTATAGCAGCCGTCACGTGGTCGAGAAAGGCGTAGAACATTCTACGCGTGCACGCGTGCATAGAACCCACGCGACGTGTGTGTGGTACCATCATCACCCCGTAGGCTGGCGAACTAAACGATGCGACGGGAGACGATGATGATGATGATGATGATTGTCGGTCGGTGCACTCACGGGCGCTCATTTGCACTCGTGGCACTCACGCTCTCGCTGCTTTGTTGGTGTAGTCGATGCACGCTCTTGCTCGCATGCTGCTGCCTTCACTTGGAGCGTATGTTCGCGAACAAGTAGGGAATGGGAAGGAACGCGTTGACATGATACTCGCTTTTTAGGAAGCCGAGAAATCCTCTGCACTTCCACGAGAAATCACTGGGATGTTGGATAGTTGGGGATAGGTTAGCAGCCGGGTTCGTTTTGGTTAACGATACGCTGAAAATATGTACAAAATTATTAGATATTGTCTTCAAAATACGGTAGAAATAAATTATGTGTTGCTTTGCAAACCAGCTCTCCTAGATGGCCAAGTCCTGCTGGACCGCAGCTGCTGCTGTCGGCACTCGTCCACATCAACCCGGCCGTCGCCGACGTGTCGGAAACCTTCCGGTAGTTACATGATATCTGTGTCTAATACACTCTTCTTGCACTGATTAATTTACAAACTAATCCTGAACACCGAATCAAAATTCACTTTGGCAAGGTTGTGATATTTTCTTCTAAAATCGAGTTCTAGATACTAGCACTTGGTTGCAGGGAATATCTTCCCCCACAATACCGGCGAACGACGACATTTTGGACTTGGTTGAGGAAGAATCACCAACACACCGAGTCGATCAAAGTTTTTATTAATAAGTCAAATTCTTTTTATTTTTCAAGTTCAGTTAATACAGAATAAAGGAGAAATATTCAGCTAAGCTTCCTTTTTACCGAATGTGAATTGCCGGGTCTTTTGTTTAACACCTGCCATAAGATTTTGTACAGTCTCCTTGTCCACTTTATTCGCCGCAGAACGCCAGTTTGCCTTGAACTGTTTCTCGCTCACAACAGCTTTTTGAGTCTTCTTAAGGTTCCCCTTGACGATGGCTCAATATTGTTCGATTGGGCGGAGCTCTGGAGTGTTGGAAGGGGGATATTTCTTCGCGAGCTTTGACAGTTTAATGTGCTTGAAAATATCTGCCACCTTTCCCGTCCGGTTGCCGTATAAAAATCCTGTCCAGGAAGCTGTTTAAAGTCTGCTTAAACGTAAGTTTGATCGTCCTGTACCACGCAATCAATCTTGGTCAGCATCGTTGTGTACAACTTTCACGTAAATATTATTTATAGCGATACTTCCTAGCATCAAGACAAAAGAACAATTGTAGGGTCGTTCCCTACCGTCACTACATGGAGCACCATACTGTAAAAAATGAGCGTTATAGGTTAACGTTTACCCCGTGCTTGGAAAAGGGTCTTGGGGTGCTTAAGCCGTTCCCTACCCTATAACTAAAATATGCAATGCAAATCATATTTCAGGGCAAAGGGGGGCACGCATGTGTAAACGATTTGGATAGAGAGCTTGAGACTGCCTCCTCTCTATCAACATTTCGTGGAGCGAGAGTGGCCTCTTCGACTTAAACTATTAGGTTTATTCAGTTAATCGAGGGCTCGTTTCTACAGCTGTTTGTGTGACCTTGCTTCTGGAAAAAGGTTCTGTCTTGCAAAAGTGTCATTGCTTACGGAGCCACCCACCATTTTGTCGCTTCATACAGGAGCTTGAAGATCGCCAACAGCAATGCAATCTTGATCAATTCTTTTTTTTTGAGATTATTCCAGTGCTATAAAAAGATAGACAGTAAATTGAGAAAAAAATGTTCGAGCCTGGATGTCTGTTCTCTGTGCTTCGCCGTTAAGACTTAAGAGTTTCTACATTACAATTTTCCTTTTTTTTCTTTTATTTTTCGTCGGCATATTTCCTCACAACGTTGTGTGTGACAACCACCGCCGCCAGTAAGACAACTCCACTACCTGGACTCTACATATCGCACTCATCAACACTTGAGCGGAGAGACTAACGGTCTTCCCTTCCGAAGAAAGACGTGACTAGATTTTTTCGCATCAGAAAAACCATCGACCTCGACTGGGATTGAACCCAGACCCACCACATGGGTGCCAAGTTGCAGTCAAGCTTATCACTACACCACCGGTTGTGATCGATAAGGTATTTAAAGTTTTGTGGGAAATTCGGTACATGCAAATCCTGTTAGAACATGTTTTTCATCGTAATTAATTTTATTATGTACTAAAACTGAAAATATTTGCTGTATTTAAATAGCTTATAAACTTATACTAAAACACAACATCTCCACCTTGACGACTAGAGTCTTGAATAGAAGCTACCAACACTTTGGTGCCGGTGCTAGACCAACAACGACGACTTATCCTCCAAATCCTTGACCCATTCCTTGGGCTCCGGCATTCGCCATCGATGCTCCCATTCCACCGAAAGGTCCTCCCATGCCGACACCTTGGGCACCAGCGTTAGCGTTGGAAGAACTCATTCCGCCGCCCATGCCGGGGAATCCGCCCATGCCCACGCTTTGGGCTCCTGCGTTAGCGTTCGAGGCACTCATGCCTCCTCCCATGCCAGGAAAGCCTCCCATTCCCATTCCTTGGGACGCAGCTTGGGCTCCTGCTCCGGATGATCCGAATCCAAACTGTGGTGCACAACTCACGGCAGCGATGGCAGTGGCGATAAGAGCGAAAACGGCGAAGAATTTCATGTTGATTGGTTTTATAGTGTTGAACTATCACTTGGTTTGCGAACTGTGTATTGCACTGAATCGTGATTGACTTTGATGCTCTTACTAGAAATCTTGCTCCATTTTATAGTAGCTGAAAGGTAGTCTAATCGGTGATAAAGTGAAAGCGCAGAGCTGCGGTTAGTCCTATCGGATTTTCAATCAATTTGTGTAATTCCCAGATTGTTTACCAAGATGAATGGTTATCATAGGAGCGATTTAATGAAGGACGGCGGTGGAATGTATAAGAAGGCGTGTTTTAGTATTGTGGTCGAAGGAAATGTTTTTACCGGTTACCGTAACGTTGAGAGGTAAGTAACTATCATCGTTATGGTCGCAATCGTCATGCAGTTTTTCGTTGAAAATCAAAACAATGTTTTCATTAAAATACCATTATTTAATAAACTTACCAACCGGATAAATTGATTCATTGCCAACCAAAAAAATTACAACTGTAACAACACCGAATACCTCATCATTTCTCAATAGTGATGAGATAAATCGACATGCACTAAACAAAGGATACGGGATATACTACAATAGATCAAATTACTGGTCGCAGTGGGTTATGTCCCAAACAGAGGATAAAAAACTGTTGTAGAACCCCTTGGTCCGAAGTACACCTTGAAGCCAGCACCTTCCTATACATATTTGCGCCTTTGTTTTGATTTGCTGTGTTATTTTGACAGAATATTTGAGAGTGTGTTCATGTGAGTTCATTATTAGGGGCGAATCATTAAGCTTGGGACCGAGCTTGGGACCGATGTGCTAGTACTGACTGAGCCAAGAAAAAATCGTATTTGTATGGGACCTACTGGTCTTATAGTTAGTCTATGCTATTATCCTTACAACATGTCCTGCCTATTGTACATTTCTAGCTTTAGCGACTTTTAGAATACTGCGTTCGGCATACAGGTCATTCGTGGTTCATTATTCTCCTCCATTGATTGTTTTACGTACATTGCATTCCGCTGCATTCCGTATGTTGGATTAGGGTCACCAACTCTCGACAAGCACCACGTTTTTAATTGTGTAGGCTTCAAGCTACAATGAATTTATTTATTGAGAAAAATAACATAGGTAGTATAAAAATGTACTCACAAATTTGGTGTTCTTAACCTGGAAGGGATATTGGCTACGATTTCCCACAGTCTACAAATTTAATTTCAGTGTTAAGTGTTGTGAATTCAATTCTCCGTTTAGAAACTTTAATATAGAGAATTTAGTATTTAAGTAGGTTGCAACGAATTTAGTTAGCGTGATCTAGTTACAAAAAGATGTATTTGTCCAAACATTTAGGAGATAGTAATTGACTTTTTCTTCTTCTCTTTGTTCCTGTCGATTGACGTTGTGACATTTAAGCGACGTGTCATTTTGTCAGTTGTATTCTACTAATGCAGCGCCGCAGTGTAAAGTGTCACTTCAACGAAGGGTGACTCACCGTGACTCATTTTATCACTTTAATTCCCATTGGTAATAAAAAGCAATTTGCAATTTGTACAATTAGAGGTTAAAGTAGATAAGCATGGAAACATCTATTTCCGGACACACCTTCGTTACAGGGAAAAGGGAACAATGGTGATGATGTTACATCTACTTGATGTGACATACTACGTGGGCATAGATACTTCACTGAATCCCTCATCGATAGTAAAATCGCGAGGTGGTTGAAAATGGAATTATATAATATTCTATATCTATCATAAGTGAGTGATATTTTGGTGTTATTGGTGGATATATAAGTGTAATTAATGTTTGAATAATTTTGTAGAGTTGTTGGTAGAATATTAGGATGTAAATAAATTGATGAATGTATAGAGACACGTAGCAGCAGGTGCTACTCGTGAGTTTTTCATAGCAACTTCGACATGCAAAAATAACCGAGGACCGTACTTCATTTTGATTCAGATTTCAGCTGAAGATTTATTGAAAGCAGAACAATATTAACACACTTTGCTACCATCGCAGCCCAATAGCCTTGACGGGAAATGTCTGTCTCTGTTTACGGGATATTTGTGTAATTTGGAAATTTGGATTGATACTTCGCACTTTCCATGCAAATGTTTGATTTCACTTTCTTTAGACTACTTTACTTCTAGCGTTATAGGCAATTCTACTATAGATCTTGAACTATACGTTGCATTCGACATAGAATTTTCTTCTTCTTCTATTTTGTACAAAACTGATTTTTACCTTGAACGAAAGCTTCTTTTTTCAGACAAGATAAAGCCCAATGCTTTTCCCTTCCATGTCATTGGAAGACACCGAGCCCTTGCCAATAAAAATCACATTGGGATTGCAAGCTCTACTCTTCATAAAACCACTCAAACACACAGCGAAACATAGCTTTGGTCCTCACAAGTTCCTACCTCGTGCTTCCACAGTTCAAGAGATGACAAAGACCACCAGCTAAGGATTGCGTACTTAGCTGGTAGTGCAGACTGGAAACTGTTGTCCTTCTGACTTCATTTAGATTGAGGAGGTGCGCGCCGAGCTGCTGTTATCCAGCGGCTGAGTAAGAAACGCTGTATCGCGTCAGTTATACCTAAGGTGGCTGACCTACCAACGCGATGGCAGCGCGACCCCGCCCGAGTAACACAGCTTCATGATTGTACAGTAACATATGTTAAGTAAACTTCTTTATATCAAAATATAGTCACATAAAAGTATTTTCATTCATTATTAAACTTGTGTGTCGCTTGGGCGGTAACATAGCTTGCCGAAATCTTACCCGTAGTATTCATTCATTCGTTCGATCATTTCAGAGATGGTTCTAAGTAAAGGGCCGAAATAGAATACCACAATCAGTGCCTTGGATTTTCATAAATATTCATTTACTTTTCCGGAATTAATGATTATCGTGCCATAGATGAACATAACAAATGAGTACACCTCTGTAACTGTATAGTCTGATGTAGTCTGCTCTGAAATCTGCTGTCACTGTTGCTTTAACTATCAATGGATATGCATGAATATCATCAGACGAAATCTAAATAGGGTAACGGGATGTAACGTTAGCTTATCACATTCGGTCGGCCTATGTTCCAAATATGTCATTAATGTAGCGATAACTAACAAAATCATGTTGCTATTAGGATGACCGATGTAATTCGAAACAATTGTGACAATATTAATCAACTTATAGTTGTTCACTTCCGCGTAATTTTCGGTTTCTCTAACTTTTGGGGCATCATGATTTTACTGGTTCAGTTGAACAGATGATCTACACGATCTTCAAGTGATGCAAATTTGGCTCAATCGAATCGATAAAGTGACTAATGCAAACTGAATGTACAGAATATTGTAATACTTTGCAAACTAACTGTTCACATAGCTAAAATAACAATGAATTTACAAGAAAATCGTAGACCCAATGTTGGGGACATATTTTTTTGTATGTTCCCAATTTTGGCCTGTTGTATCAATAGCGTATTAAAAACGTTGTTATTGGTAAAATTTTAAGTGAAAATGCATGAGTTTGTGGTAGTTCATATTCATGTGGCTCATCTAAACACAAACCGAAGGAACTAAGTCGTTGTATAGTGATTTATAATGTTTTCATTATTGAGTGGATGATAAATCATATATGAACATCACTTAAGTGCTTCGAAACTGTTTTACTTTAGTTTGTTTTGTGAAATGTTGTATTAAGTAAATCGAATACAGCTGGCAATGCCTTAATTCATCAAATTAGAAAAAAATAACCGTACAAGGCTGCATCTAGTAATAAATCTATCGAATGGGACGAAGTTGCATCCATGAATAGACCCAATTTGATGCTTAAAGACCAACATTAAATCCACATCCCTCGAAAGTTTCTGACTTTATAAAAAGAGTTGTGTAATTTTTCGTAATACATACTACCAAATGTCTTATCAAACATTTCTTAGCAAGTGTATAACTAGTTGAATCTCGCTTACAGCTTAAACACTTTATGAGTTATGATAAAAAATGTAATAGATCATTGCATAATCAGCCCATTAGTCTATCAGTCAAGGGACACATACCTTATCATCTCTGAGAATTTTTCTAATATCTTTTATTATCAAGCGATTTTAAATCCTGATCCGAATGGTATTGACGAAGTGGCTGCAAGTACAAGCAGATTCTGATGATCTCACCAGAAGATGACTAACTGTCTAACTAAACAAAATCCTAAATACCCCACTATACGGTATCTTTAAATAACCCCAAAATAATAGTTTCATCTTAATAAGCTCAAATCCCTATTAAATGGCAAAGTGAATACGTTCACGCCGATTCCTTTATTGTGGATCCAACTGTGGGCGCTAGAGTAATCTTGATTGCATATCCGATCCCAACGGGTATTTTTGTTGCCTTTTTTCTAATTGCCAACCTGACAGAATATAAATTAACTAAACAATTTGAATGGGGGTGTATCGTTCCTGATAGATTGGATCGTAAAATACGCTTTTCAAACTAAGTTTGAACCCACCCAAGAAGATCCATAACTCGTTATTTAAAACAATATTATTTCACCTCATTTCAGTTCAAACAACGTTATTCATGCAGAGACATACACCAATTAAATATCAACAAAAATCAAATCACTAGACGCTCAGTTAGTGAAGTTACCGTATTTTGAAAGTTGGATTGTTCCTGACACCAAGTGTATATTATCAATAAATTACAACATCTTTTGTTTCAATGCCCCACGCTTCATGCTTTACTTTGATAACCACTCATCTCGGAAAGCAATCTGGGAAATACACAAGTCGATGGAAATTCAAATTCAATAAGACTAACCGCAGTTCTGCGCTTTCACATTATCATCGATTAGACTACCTTTCAGCTACTATAAAATGGAACAATATTCCTAGTAAGAGCATCAAAGTCAATCACGATTCAGTGCAATACACAGTTCACAAACCAAGTGATAGTTCAACACTATAAAACCAATCAAAATGAAATTCATCGCCGTTTTCGCTCTTATCGCCACTGCCATCGCTACCGTGAGTTGTGCGCCACAGTTTGGATTCGGATCATCCGGTGCAGGAGCCCAAGCTGCATCCCAAGGAATGGGAATGGGAGGCTTTCCTGGCATGGGAGGAGGCATGAGTGCTTCCAACGCTAACGCTGGAGCCCAAAGTGTGGGCATGGGAGGATTCCCTGGTATGGGCGGCGGAATGAGTTCTTCCAACGCTAACGCTGGTGCCCAAGGTGTCGGCATGGGAGGACCTTTCGGTGGAATGGGAGCATCGATGGCGAATGCCGGAGCCCAAGGAATGGGTCAAGGATTCGGTGGATAAAACTGTCTTGGTTTGGCAGATACCGTCAAATGTTCAAATTAGATGCTTGTCTAGTCTTTTGTTGTAAATATATGGTAATAATAAAAAAGGAAAATTGTATAAGTAACCTTGGAAAAACAAATATTTAATGGTTGATGACAGTTTATTATTGTTCACGTCCTTGTTTAAGATTTTTTGGGAACCATATTGGAATAAGTCAGTATATATGATTTTGGCAGATAAGGCAGATAAGTTTTCATAACCTTATGTTACGTACACGAAAAATGCAAGTATTTTATATACTTTAGGAAGAAAAAGGTTAGCAAATGACCGTAAAAATCAGTTAGCTTTCGATATGTTGGGTATGGTATTGGCCAAAATACCTGCTTAACTTAAAATTACTTTTATTTAGAGCTTTTCTCTTGTTTCACATGTTGCTGTAATCTATCGTTATGTGAACTGTTTCGTTAGTTCATGACAGGATTTTCTATCGACCGCTCACGCGTGCTCTCATCTGTCTTCGCTCACGTGCTCGCGCCTGCGACGCTGCCGCGTGCACTTGTGCGAGGACGCGCCAGTACTCTTTCTGTGATCTCACAGGCGCGATTGATAGTGAAAATGTCGCCGGAGTTGAAGAAAATGTTCGAAAAAAGGAAGCGCTAAGAAACATTCTTCATTCTTCCTTTGTTATGTAGCGTTTAAGCGAATTTGCAATCACTTATGTAAATTAGCAGAAGAGCCTACGCCAGTGAGCTCACTGGGGCGCACGCGTCAGGGAGTTTATCTGCATTCGCTGGCAGTGAATTTGAGAGCTCTTCTTCTCACTCTAGAGCTAACGAGTGTTGTGTGAATAAAAACCATTTTTTTCCACTCGCCTGTGCTACCCGCAGGCAAACACGGAGGTGAATATAAACAAGAGAGAAGAGCCTTCTTTGAGGTAGGAAGAGTGTGTGGAAAAAATAGAATCTCTCTTTACTACACTGAGGATATGGACATCACTGCCATCAATAATGCTCTTCATAAGCACGACTTATGGATTTCCAGAGCGTCGTGAACTCATCATTTTCAGACAAAAATCAGTTTGGCAGACCTTGTAAGCTTCTGTATTAAATGAACAGCAGCTAATCGTAGATTTGAAGTCGTAGTAGTTACCGGTTGTGTGCATTGCACTGTTTCCGCAGGCAAACCTACGTTCAGTCAGACTTGCTAACGCTGAATATAACTTCTTTTTATGGATCTGTTTTCTAATAGTTCGCTTCCGATTTACATGAACCAAATTTGGGGCTGGGTCGTGGATTGGCGTCAGAGAAATGTGAGTATTTTTCATCTAGTTTTTTGTTCCTTCACGCCTCTTTGCTATTCAATTGATTTCCTTCTACAGCGCCTTCAAAATTGCTTGCTGTGGAAAGACAGATTCTAGATTCCAGATTCCACTAGACGTGACAAGACCCTAGAAGAAACAGCAGCAATAATCGAAAATCCAGTGGATGTTCGTTTCTTTTGACGTAGACTACGTCTTACGGCAAGGGTAGAGTGTCAACTGAAAATCTAAAATTTTGCGACCGTCACGAAAAACCGTACGTTTGTACGCAGAATAACTCAAAAAATCCACGATAGATTTACATGATTTCTTCTTCAATCGGTCGGAAATTTTACTGCGCTCCAGTTCAATTGTCAAACATTATTCTCAAACAATAGTAAACTATTGAAAATAACGCAAATATATAGGTGATGTCTTATAATGTCATTTTGCAGTCTAAATTTACCTACACAGAAAAAAACATGAAAATTACTTATGATGTAATCTAAACCATCACTGAAAACTTGTCGACATAATTATCGTTGAGCATATTTTTCAATTCAAAATACAGTTAATATCTACTTCATGTAAAACTGTATCGCATTTAAAAAAATATTCTAGCTTGAATTCATATTTGCATTCGATAACATATAACTATACGACACGGTCTTATTTTGCCAAGTCAAACGCTTGAAATTTACATGAGCTCAACACAATTCAGCATCACTGCTCAGGTTGTCATGTCAAAATAAAAAAAATGCGCCGCCATATTGTGTACGTTTAGGTTCGAGAGTGAAAACTGAATATTTTGAAGTACAGTTTGAGAATGTTTGAGAATGAATGAGAAAAAAATATGTGTGACTGTGGAAATAGCAGCGGAAGTGTGTTGGATAATATGAGCCACGCCCGAATTCATCGAAATCAGCATGTTTACAAGTGCCTGGTTGAAAATGTGAACTCTAAATAATAGTCACTTGATTCCTCTTTATTCTTTTTCGATGTGAGAAAAAACTATCGAACACAGATGAAATATTCTTGTAGAAAACTTCGCAAGACCTATAAATATATTGTTATCAATAACTAGTTATTTTTATATGCAAAATCAAACGAACAAATAATCTGCTTCATAGAATCCCAACAAATTTGACCGGTAGATTAAAGCACATTTGAAATTTACAGCGCTTATTTATACAGTACGAGTAAAATTACAGCTAACATTTTTCTGTGCTGTAAATTTAAGATCACGCTTAAATTTCTATTGGATATGATGTAGGTAAATTTGTTACATCTAAGTCATCATAAATTTAAATGTTTCGTTCGAACTGTGTATTTCCTATCACAGATTTCAAATCGAAGCAAGGAACGTCTTGCATCACCTTCTTCTTCTTTGTATTAGAGAGATACTTTAACCAATCATGTCATTCGTCTCTCCATGTTTGTACGTCTCGCACGCAGCTGAGAACGGTGTAAAACGAACACTAAAGAAAATTATGCCTAAGTCGTTTGGCAGCATTGAAGCTGTGCGGAGCTGGTCGCTGATAGCTGGTCGCAGGCAGCTGGTCGCAGGCAGCGGGTCGTAGCTGCTTCATTCGTCCGGCAGCGGAGCTGGTCGCAGAGGTAGCTGGTAGTCGCGTAGCAGCTGGTGGTGAGATGTACCAATGCTCTCCCAAACAGCGATCTTCGCGATGAGGTATAATGGCGGATATGGGGGCGCACAATCGCGTTGGTTTGTGTAAGCCGCCATCTTACCTCATCGTGGCAATTGTTTCGCCGCGACTTCGAAAACGCTGCTGTTTCAGTGAAAGCGTCCTTATGGGGCGAGCAGCAGTAGGTGGAAATAATCTGTCCTTTTGAGGACAATGAATTAAAATAAAAGTGTTGTTTATTAAAGAACTAATCTTAAATTTAGTTCGGTGCTCGATGGAGGGCGAGCCGTCGGTAAAAATTTTACCCAGCTGGTTGGCGCAATCCATAAATTGATAATCTGTCCTTTTGAGGACATCCAATCCAGTTCAGAGAGTTGTTTATATAAGAATTAAATTAATATTTCGTTCGGTTTGTGCGTCATTTAATCTAGTGCCGATTTGTTCGTCACGACTACAAAAACGCTACTGTTTGCGGGAGAGCCTCCATGGAAGGCGAGCAGGACAATTCTCGGACGGTGGAAATTTTTCCTAGCTGGTTGGCGCAACCCACGATGAATCAATAAATCAATTCAATTTCTAATTTAAGAGAGTAATTTGAATAAAAGTTTATTCAAATTACTCTCGATCGATTGACAGTCATATTGGATTTTGCCAAATCGTTACTAAACAACAGTGTTCTATGCAGCGGATCCATAAAATCAGTGAAAATAAATCAAAGCCTGCTGGTTGCTTTGATTTATTTTCACCGAAAAATCCTACCGGATACAAATCCATCTTTGTTACTTTCAATTTAATATTCTCAGCTTGAGAGTTTGTTTGATTGAGATTTTCGTTTCAAATTGTCGATTGGCAGCCAGTGGTATTAGCAAAACTTGTTTTCCCTTCGTCGCATACCTTAAACCACACAAATTCCCTATCACGGACACCATTTTCGATATTGAACATGATATTCAGAACCAACATTCTCTTTAAATTCCAATTAGTAGTGTGTTATAAACAGTTGTTCTGTTGTGTTAACGATTCGCGTTGGATAGAGTCCTACCTTTAGGAAGAAAAACGTTTTGGGAAACATAGTGAAAGTGAGAATGCCTAACCGATTTGATCCAGAACACTTGCGCAGATTCAGGAAGCGCATAAAGAGCGAACATACGGGAAATCCTCCGAAACGACCATGCACCGATGCATAGCGAGCTCGTAGTTATCGGGCGAAATTGAAAGCAGCAAGAGGTAATGCGTTGCCAACAACTAGTTGGGATGCTGGAGAAGGTTCGAGGTAGGAAATTGGTATCTTTTAAATAAAAATAAACTTGACAAATTGCATGTCATCATTGGGCTCCCTGTCTTAATAAATTTCAACATATTATTGTATTCTGGTGATGACATGCGCAGCATGCTTTTACTGCATATGAACCTTCACATGATATCGATACAACTAATGCGCTAAACATGTTTTAATGTGTGATTATTTTATCAGGTGTTTATTTTATATTCATAAGAATTTATCATACATTCACCAACCTTTTTTCCCATACTCATTGCAAAGAATAATGATATTTTATAAAACTCACTCTCTTTCTGCTGCGAGGTCTAATATATTTATATATATATTTCGATTTCCTTGAAGTTTTAGCCATAATGGATTCACTAATTTACCTGACATTCACATAGAAACATGAATAATAATTTCACAAAAAAAACCATAAACCATATTTTAGGTACGCATTTAACCTTATATTCCCAACTTTGGCCTTATGTATTCATCACATAGTAAAATGTAGAATATAAAAGTTTTCAATGGAAAAGTAAGAGTGAGCGGTTGTGTATTTTTCGAAGGGCTTATTCATACCAACACCTATATAACTAAATGAATATAGTGGGAATTTTAATGTTTTGAAATGGAATGGCCGATTGATCACATGAGAAAGTGATTTAGATGTTATCAAGTAGCTTTATATTCCGTATAGTATACCGAATATAGCCGAATGCCCGGAGCGATGAAATAAACAAACTTTACTGAAATTCGTCCGAATAAGAATCCTTAATGATATCCATATCCATCGAAAGTTTTGGACTCAATCATGTTTGTTGGTGACTTATCATGGTCCAGTACAGCAAACGCCTTGTTAAGCATGTTTTAGCAAAGGTATAACTAGTTGAATATCGTTTCTAGCTAAATTATTGTATGAGTTATAGTTAAAATTGTAATCGTGTGCTACATAATCGACTGAGTCAAGGGACATGTACTCTATATACTTGTATATAACCTTATAACAACTGCAAGATCATTTTTGTTATTTTCTGTTTGATAAAACTTCCTGAACTTTGAACATTTTTTGAGACGCTTACACATCTGAAAATGTTGCAATTGATTATTGTGTTTTCATAACAATCACTAAACCTGTCGGATATTTCTTGATAACGAATTTTATCGTAATTTGAATTCTAGAGTATTTCAATGTTTATTATTACCCTTAAAATCCAGAATTGCTAAAATTGCATAAATTGCAATTTTTTGATTCTTTGAAGTTGAATTATGTAAAGGCATACTACAACTCAGATTGTATACAAATGATCCGAATGGTATGGTATTTAAATGGTGAATGTTGAAAAGGAGACAAGGCATCAGTCAAAATATATGTTTTTATGTATGTATTATAGAATTTCCTCCGCTGACTGTCGTTACTGAAAACCCCCAAACGATGCAAAACTTTGTTGATGGTTCCGGCGATGGTGAGAATTCCGAGATGCAGGCCATTCAGGCACAGTATGACATACGAATAAACATTAAGTAATGTCAAGCGCTTGTGATTATAAGAATGACTAAAACTATCATTGATTTAATAATTTTATATTTCCTAAAAGATCCTCAACTATCTTCTAGGCCTTAAATATAGTCCATCGTAAAACGTGCAACCGTGACCGTGTCATCATTTAAACCAAAAGGCCCTTTTTAGGGCCACCGAAGAGTTATAAAGAGTGTGCAAGAGAATTTTCCCACGCACTGACTTCATAAAACCAAACGGCCCTTTTCAGGGCCACCAAATAATATTTCAAGAGCGTACAATAGAATTTTCTTACACACTGGCTTCAAAACGCTGGTCTCATGTCCCATAAGAGCCGCACCCGTCATATTGTGACTTAAACTGCTTCCATCGGTAAGGGTAAGCGACCGGCACGAATAATTGAAACATTTTTAACGCTAATAATAGCCACACAGAATTTCCCTGACATTATAATGCATCACTTGGTTTAACGTAGTCTACGTCAACCGGTCGTGTCTTGTACACAACCCCACTGATTTTTCTTTTTCTCTTGTATAACCTAAAAAATTCAATGTTTTATTTTAACAGGTTCTCCATTCGTATAAGCTTGAAATTCAAGCAGGCAATCCTTCCGCCAAAGATGCCAGCAACAGCCAACTAAACCACCCATGTGCACGAAATAAATAAACCTATGCTGTGAATCGATTTTCATTTGATAAAGAAAATCAAAATACAAGAGAACCAAATGACTAAATATTTTACCAACAACGATATCTTAATTTATCCAACTTTTTCAATTATTTAATAGATGAATAAATCTTGATAAATGAATATTTTTTGTGATAAATACACTTTAACTTCCTATATCAGGCTTATGAAATCCATAACAAGCTTGCAATGAAATTCTTAACTGAGCATTATGATTTCCATAAGTAAATTAAGTGGAAACATGTAAAAAATCCCCTTCCCAGTCATAAGTTAAACTTATGATTTTCATAACAGATCCCTTTGTCGGAAATGTATAAGCGCTTCTTATTGAATTCTTAAGTTCTTTTGCCTCAGTGTATACCTATGGAGGTGTTTAAAGTCTGTCCTTGTTAAATTTCGAACACCAAAATAATAGCAGCACAAAATGTTTACACATAATTCAACAAAACCGATTGTTTATTTCACATTATAGAGTTATATCTACATAGAAACAGTTGATAAAGATCAATCTTTACTAACTATTATTAAGAGGTATATTTGAGGTAAATATGATGGTGAGTTGAACCAGTTAATCAGCCCTTTGAATATTACAATTCCAAAAATTGATTGTAAATGTCATCTTAAGAGAATCCCTGTACATACATACATACAATTCCAAAGCTACCCCCTGGAAAATACCTAGCAACGAGGTTTCTCTACTGTTTGTGTACGAAGGTGATTGATAACAAATGTTATCAGGAGTCTAGAATGGGAATTCCGATGCAATGAATGGAAAACCGTTAGGACATGACGCTTGCTGCATAGCATGCACATTATCAATACTCGTATGATGTTCAAACTGCTATAAAAGATCGATCACTTGCAAACTGTAGAATCAAAGTCAATTACCACTCAGGCATAATCACAACTGCCATCCACAGTTCACAAACCAAGTGAAAGTTTCAAAACTATAAAACCAATCAAAATGAGATTCTTCGCTGTCATCGCCCTCGTCGCCTGCGCCATCGTTGCCGTGAGCTGTGCACCGCAGTTTGGATTCGGATCATCCGGAGCAGGAGCCCAAGCTGCGTCCCAAGGAATGGGAATGGGAGGCTTTCCTGGCATGGGTGGAGGCATGAGTGCCTCGAATGCTAACGCTGGTGCCCAAAGCGTGGGCATGGGAGGATTTCCCGGAATGGGCGGTGGTATGAGTTCTTCCAACGCTAACGCTGGTGCCCAAGGCGTCGGAATGGGAGGACCTTTCGGTGGAATGGGAGCGTCGATGGCGAATGCGGGAGCCCAAGGTATGGGTCAAGGGTTCGGAGGATAAACCTTGTTTTGTTAGATACCGTAAACTGTTAAATTATGTATTTGTCTAGTCTACTGTTGTAAATAAATGATTATTAGAAACAAGATACATGTACATACTTTTGAAGTAATTAATTGAACGTTGATGACATTTTCTCAATAGTTATGCATATTGTGTTGGGTTTACATTATCTAAACGCTGTGTTCTTCATTTATGTAATAAGTAAATGTAGAAAGGTATCAACAAAAAAGCTGAAGGGGCTCAAATAGTTGAGATTAAAGAAAACACGACTGATACATTTATACATAAATATTAATATATGAAAAAGAATGGAAGACTAGTTTCTCAATCATCCTCGTACTCAGTAAAGCCTGTCCACGTTAAATTTCGGACACCAAAATAATAGCAGCAAAATAAAGTTACACATAATTCAACAAAATCGATACATTAGAAACAGTTGGTTAAGTTGCAAATCCTTCTTTCTGTAAAATTCACGAACTTTCTGTAGTACACGCGCCATCAGGTTCCCTACGGTATAATCTGATTCACCCACCGTGACGATTCTCCATCTTTTCTTGAAATCATCAGTACCATTTACTGTCTCCTTAATTTCGAAGAGTTTCCGCTCAACTAGAGCCCAGTACTTCTCTATTGAGCGAAGTTCTGGGCAGTTTCTTGGATTGGCTGTTGTTGGCACGTACTTAACCTCTCGTACCTTATACCATTCCAGGACGGATTTCGCATAGTGACAAGAGGCCAAAACAGAGCTGGAGAGTCGTGGCTTCTCAACCGCTTTTGCAGACATTATTTCTCTTACACATCCGTATTGATAATGCCTGTAGAGACGAAGCTTTTAGATTTTCGACCACAACTTCATATTGCCTGCCAAATCAAATACTTCTTCGGCAACAGCGTTACTTTGCATTGCGGTATAAAAAGCCAGACCCGATAGCTGTTTAAAGTCTTCGAGTACATCTGTTTCGTCGTCCACTATGGTGCAACAAAATGTTTGGAAAAAATTGTGTAAAGCTCCTTAGCACGACTTTTGGAAGTGAAATTTTACTTGTCATCACGGTTGGGCACCTTTTTCCTTTTGTACGTCTTCAGTCTTTGACTCTGCCTCACTTTTTGTACGTATGATTTTAACTTCCCAGCTTTGCGAGCCACATTTCTCACAGAAAGGTTGGGATTTTTTTCAACAATGGCTACCACCTTCTTAGTCATTGGTCGGGAGTATACTTTTCGATTTGTTCCACTTCCAACCGTCCGATCCACAGCCAAGCGTTGGCTAAATGATTTGCAAACACAAAACATGGTACTTTTCGGAAGTTGTAGTTTCTTGGCAAGATCACGTACCGATAATTTCGGATTTTGCGTTCGTACAAAATGCATTTACGCACTTCCACTTGATGCGACGTCATTTTACTGAATGTAACAAGAATGTAAACATGTTGTACCACGAAATAAAGTGGAGAGTTTTAGCTGTCATCTAAGTGAAACGTTTCAGCGATCTGTGAAATAATTTAAAATCCGCATTGAAAGAAAAGTGTCCGAAATTTAACCTGGACAGGCTTTAGTTCGGATAATTGTTGATATATCCCCAATATATTTTTATAAAATGAATAATATCAAAGAACCATTTCAAATAACTGTTTTGCTTTATCACTCAGTTTTGTTGTTTATATCTCAGAGATAACAGAGGCAACTTTATGCTGAGAAAACGAATTTATATTCCGGTCAGTCACACTTTGGTTAAACACTGATCACAATATTTGTGCCTACTAGCTTTGCTAGACACAAAACCAATACTGATCGTCCTTTGTGAACACACTTAGAAATTTTGAATTCTACACGAGACGGAATTCATGTATGTAAAAAGTCGGAAAACGTAAAGAAAGATTTCGTGTAAAATTATGTTTCCAGGAACTGACACATGCGCAATTCGACAAAAGATGTGTTTGATTGAATTTATTTTCTCATCTCTTTTAACTCATTCTTATGTGCTAAAGAACGCTTGCGTGTGTCGGTCTCAGGGCCCCTGAGAGTCAGGGAACAGAAATTTACATGACATTTTGGTAGTGTGTAGTTATTCTGCCAACGATCACGTTAAGACATCTTGGGAATCATATTGCAATAAGTTAGTATAATGGATTTATTGCTGAAAAAATAAGTTTTCAAATCTAAGAAAACATTAGAATGCTAAGATAGTTTAAATAAGCTATGTATGAAAATATGATCAAGGGACTATAAAAAGTACACCACTGCGAACAGTAGTTTAATCTTTCATAGTATATTCCGTATTCTTTGTTTAGTGCATGTCGAGTTACTTCACCACTATTGAGAAATGATGAAGTATTCTTTGTTGTTACATTTGTCATTGCTTGTTTTGTTGGCAATTAATCCAGTATTTGAACCCTTTGGAGAGTGAAAGCAGTCTTTAAAGGTGCACCCCTCTCAGTCAAAAACGGATTCATTGCAAAGAAAACAAACAATGACTCCGATACTGACCATGCATCAGAATTTTACTCGATCATTAATTTTACACAGTTTTGAGTCGTTTTTGACTGATTTTTTTCAAAAAATTGAGTCACTTATATATGTGTAAATGTTACTGGGATTGACAAGTCGACATATCTTAGACATCGAATTAAATCAGATAGATGTTTACACATAAACACTTAAAACTATAGTACATCAAATTTAGAATCGACCCTTCTCGTCCGACCGTGACCAATTTTTTAACGAAGGACTACGTTTCTCTTTGCTATACCGGGTGGCATTTCAATATTTTAAAAATTTAGAGCGTTACGCAAAAGTGAAAGGTCTTTGAACGCTTATACCTCTTGTTCGACTAAACAGAATTACTTCATTCATACGCCATTTGATCAGATTAACTCAACAATTTTTCGCATTAAAATTTGAAAGAAGTTCCATTTGTATGAGTACTTCAATTTTTCAATTCAAAATGACCTTCTTTTGCTGTCATACCAATGTCCATATCAACAGGTTGAAACATTTGTTTTCCCTAACACGGTCGTAGGAAACGGGTAGCAAATGTCTTCTTCTTCTTCTTCTTCAAAAGTTGCTGCTTTATTGCCGATGTCTAGATTTTCAATTGTGGCCCGTCCCCTATTATTTCATTTGCTTCCTTCTGCATTTTCGGAATCCCTTTTTTCTTGGCTATGCTATCAACGCTAGAATATAGCCGCGGGCGAAGGACAACGGGAGATAATTTCTCACCCGTGTTAGGCAGTATTGGGAGAGGGACATATCGCTAGAACCAGATAAAAGCAATAGGTAGTATAAGAGCCCGCTCGGTTGCATAACCTTTTACCAGTCAAGGGGGTATCCTCCCCCTTGCCCACCCTGCATGGAGTAGTATGGTAAAGGGTTATGTGCCTGATCGGATACTACCGTTCAATGCCCTCCGCCCGTTTTCAAACTTGTATCTTTCAATTTCAAAGCCTGCCGTTACCCTATACGGAACTATCAATACACTTTCTCTGCATTTCTATTCGTTTTAGCTATAAATTACTGTCCACTCCTAGAGCTTCGCATGGGCATGAGAAATTATCTGCTTCTGACAAACTTCATCAAAGATCGTTACTCCGCGCATGGGAGAATACAAAAAACAACAATCAAAGCACCTTTGATGGTTTGTTTCTTTCCAAATGGTTTTCATTCGTACTTGCATTCTTCTTTTTTTGCGTTTCAAGCTTATTGTTTTCGCAATAAGCTTATCGCTTGCTCTCAATTTGTGCACTTCCATAGCTATCCATAGCTTCCATAGCTGAGAGCGTTCGATGCCAGGTACCCTTTTTGCATTAGTATGATTGTGGGGCAAGTACAATAATAACATATGCCCAGGGAGTCGCGAGATTTTCCTTAACAAAAATTTCCTTGCACTCCTTTGATCTAAATGACGCTGTAGTGTGCGTGCGTTAAACGTCACTAAGCCTAATATTCAACGAATCGTCAAAAAAAGCCAGCAAATTTAGACGTAGAAACATTTTTTGTGTACTGTGAATGACTGTATTCTCGAAGAAGTAAGACTCAGGACAATGGGACAGAGCAACAACCCAGAATGGTTTAGTTTTAGTATTGGAAGGATTTCAGAATCATCGATGTATCATTATTTGATCGAGCAATGGGGTTCAGCTCTCCATTTGAAACACAATATATGAAGCAGTGCAAAATTCTACAATAGAAGGTATATTATGTTCCGGTAAAATGTACAATAATAAACCCACGATAGGAATTGTCTAAGTTTTCAAAGGTTTTGGAAGTTTTGTCTTCAAAATATGGTAGGATTTCTGAGGCTGGTCTATATTTGTCGTAGACATATCCTCATATAGGAGCTTCACTGGACGGCAATCAGCCAGACGTCATATTGAAATAAAATCTCCTGCAACCATGAAGTCATTACGATCATATTAAATTGGTGAAGCAGGAAACATCAATGCTAAATTTTTAGCTAAAGTACAACTGCAAATGTAAGTATGCCAGAAGGAATATGGCATTTTTTATGTCAAAATTATAGAAATTAACCCATGTAACATAGAAACATGCCAAAGAAGGTAGATACCTAAGTACATATTGTTAAGAGTAATGCTTTTGGGGAACATTTATGGAATTCTAATGTTGTCTGATGACGAGGTTTCTGTATTGCCTTTGAGTCGATTAATTTGGCTTAGTCACCCGTTTTAGTGTTAGCAGCATTTTTTTTATTGAATTCTTTAATTTCCTACCGTTTGGTATCTGAATTTTTATGTCCGTGTTAGGATAACTCAATCAATTTTACAAACTTAACGCAAATATTAAACTTTAAGATGTATCACAAACATTTTATTGTAAGTTTTCGTGAAATTTTGAAGTACTGTGAAGAGCAGTGGAAAGTACCTGAATATCAACAAAGTTTACCACGTCTTCGTAAATTTAATCAATGCTTCTACAAAAAAAAACAGGGTTGGGTTATATCAGGGATTTAATCGCGAGGTTTACGTAGGGCCGCGTTGGTGTATTGAAACAATAGAATCATATAATTTATAAATATCATAACACATGCGATTGGTTAATATTGAAATGAATTTGTTTTGACTGGTCCCTTATATGAATTTTGCTGTATACTGCGCAATCTATTTATTTATTTAATCAATTCAGTTCATCGGACTTATTGTCTACATGACACAAACTGAAAACTTAATAAAACGAGCATTACCAATACGAGCCAAAAAGTGAGCTGAAGATTCGCCAAATTCAAACAATTCAGCGTCAACATTTGAATAGGGCGAATCTGCTTTTGTAAGCAAACACTTTGTCTACTAATTTATCGGAAGTTGAATACAATTCCTTCAAATTTAATATATCAGATGATAGTGTATTTGTGACCTTTTGTTCAAGAGAAAATAACTACGGAAGCCTTTGTTTACAAAAGCTGATTCGCCCTAATCTAATGTTTGCGCTGAATTCTTCAACAGTCGTAAACGCTCGCATCATAGCTGTTAGAGGTTCGTTGTTTCCAAACGCTGTTCGATGGAATCGGCGTTGGAGAAGAGTTCCACTCCGTAATGCTCTCGGAGGAACTCGGATGTTCAGTTGAGAGAGAAGCCTCGAGCAGTCGACCTCTCCATCGAAAAGTTTAGCAACAAAAACCGCTTGTTGCTTTTTTCGTCGGCGTTCCAAAGTATGCAATTGCAGCGATCTGAATACGGCGAGAGATTTTGCGGATCACGCCATGGTAGATTACGCAATGCCATCCGGAAAAAGCTGCGCTGTATTGTTTCTATCCTCAAGCCCCAAGGCAATTGATTTCAAGCAGTACGGGTCAGTGAAGTCTCTTGAGATTTTTGACGCAAACCCTAGGTGGCGATTAGCCTTAGAAATCACAGTAGAGCGGTGGAGGTTAAACGATAATTTATGATCCAGTAGAACACCTAAATCGCTGAACTGGTCGATTCTATGTAGAACGACGCCATCGATGGTATAGTCGAAAACAATCGGCTGCTTGATGCGGTAATACGACATTACCATACACTTTGGAATGCTGATCATAAGTTTATTCCGACGGCACCAATCAGTGAATCGATTCAATAATGATTGAAGACGAGTACAATCCTCGGCAGTCCGACCACGAAAAAACAGCTTTAGGTCCTGCAGCCATTTCCTAGTAGAAGCAATACGTCGTTGAAGTATTGAACAAACAGCAGCGGTCCAAGGTTGCTACCATGTGGAACACCTGACGAGTTCGTAATGAAACAGGAAGTGTTAGTATCAAGTTTCACTCGCAGAGACCTGGCTGTTAAATACGAGCACAGCCATGATGTCAGTCTTTCCGATCAAACGCTGCTTTTAGATCAGTATAGGCGACGTCTACTTGTGCTCCTTTCTCCAATTGATCAAAAAAGGTCGTGGTAAAATCTAGGAGATTGGTGGTAACCGAACGTCCAGGCATGAAACCATGTTGGTCGCCAGAGATGTATCATTTAGTGCGCACGAGAATGAAACCACTCACTATTATCTCAAACAATTTAGAGGCAGCTGAGAGATTAGTGATTCCCCGGTAGTTTTTAACGTCACGTTAGTCTCCTTTCTTGTGTACCGGAACCATCAAAGATTCCTTCCAGACTGCGGGAAATTTCGCTTGAGAGCTACCACAGTGCTATGTTCGGTGCGTCCCGGTCTATAAACGTGTGATGTACTGTAGTTTATCGGTCACTGAAGGCGGTGTACTGGATGTTGGCGTCAGAGTTGTCCTCAAACTCACGGAACATTATTCCTTCCAGCCACGTCGATGGATCCAGTGCGTTTGTCTTTAATGATGGGTCCAGTCCGACTTTGAATGAGACAAAGGTAATGCTGCTGGTGTCAGTTTCTTTGACAACAGTTTGACACCTCCGGGTCCTGGGAAGTGTCAAGGTTTGCTCTCACCATTGCCAAAACTTCCTCATTTGTAACGTCTGGCCGTATGCGAGACAGGTAGAGCCAAAATTTGTTCGCTGGCTTTGCGCAGACTGAAACAGACTTTACACTGTTGTCTAGGTGATTAGAACCAGATTGGTCTTCGGTAACTTTATATGCCGTCCACGAAGTCGTTTGGTAGCTCGGATAGGACCGATCTGGGCCCAGTTTTTAATCGATGGTGACTGAATACAAGGCACGGGCTTTTGCGACAACTGTTTTATTTCGGTGTGCAGATTGGTTATTGCCTCTGTGAGAGACACTAGCGTTGATTTTTCATCCGCCACTTATGTTGTGGAACGGAGATGTGAATTTCCGAACTCTGCACATTTGTCACACATCTAGAACAAATTCTTGCGGTGAGGCGAGAAATATCCCAAATGAGCCCGAGACACATTCGCGCATGTCATGTGAAACATGCAACCACAATATCCGCGGCAAGAAACGAATTCGATGCCAGCGATCGCTTCGCAGCACTTGGCTCATTTTTTTCTCTCCGTTCATCATCACACGCGTTGTTATAGGAAATGGCCTTTGGGTATGTACACACAGCAGTAGTACACAGCAGTACACAGCAATAACGCAAGAAACAGCACAACGGGGACGGATTTGGCTCAATGTGAATGACAATAGGGTTGCTATTGGCCAACAGACAATGGGTTGCGAAGCGATCAAAATGCGATGACGCAGCAAATGACACAACACACGCAAATTAAAACCCGAACTACATACGCGATTAGGCACCAGACAAACAAAATTTGTTTCGTAGCGCCACTGAACACGACAAAATAAACTCAATTTAACAACACGGGTAATACACGAGTTACTTGAACAACTACGACACACAATGAAGTTATTTCATCAGCGATTTCAACTGAACGTAACCCTATTCTTTCTGGGCTATGCTATTCAACGCTAGTACTATATACCAGACCAAAATGATTTCAGTGTTCGACAGCTGTCAGCTGTCATATTCAACATATTTAAAGTTGTTCTCGAAGCTATTAGATCAAGCAGCGGTCGAAACTAATAATCGTGCGCGTTGTCAACGAACACAAAATACACGACCAGCCGTTTCAACTCAGTTTTGAGTAGTTTTTGACTAACTTTCGTCAAAAGTGGAGTCACTCAAATTTGAGTAAATGTTACATGCATTGACAAGTCGACAAATCAAAAGCATTCGTCTGATTTGAGTCGATGTTTTTGATTTGTCGACTTGTCAATGCTAGTAACATTTACTAAAATTTGAGTGACTCCACTTTTGACAAAAGTGAGTCAAAAACGACTCAAAACTGAGTTGAAACGGCTGATATTCAATATTGAGTTGTGAAGTGATAAAAATAAAAGGCAGAAGATGTGTTATTTCAGCACACAATTTATCAAGATTCATAGAAATTTTCAACCCAATGCCCCAGCTTGTCTTCTAACCACAGAAACATTTTGAGAGTAGCTTTTCTCTATCAACCATCCAAAGGTGGGCCAGCCCTATGAGAATCAACGAAAATCTCTGCATTGCCCCATCGAGACTTAAAATTTTTTTTCCTGATACTTTATAGGAAAACTTTACAACGTTCGTGTTGATTTCAATTACCTGAACGATCTCTGGGTGTCAGAGATCAGAGAAATGTCGTTCTGTGTGTCTGTGACAAATGAGTATTTTAAGAAATTGAAACTCGATTAAAAGTAAATTTGATGCACGGTTTAATACACCTTTGCGTTCCAACCACCAGGGAACAAAAAACGTTTGACAGGCATTTGATGATGTTTCATTGACAAAGAAATTTCGACAATTTTCGGATCTCGAATTCGGATTCGAATCTCGAAATTTTGGATCATAGAACTTGAGAAAAGAAAATTAATTGTGCACAAACATCTAGAGAATCCTTCGTGGTCTGCCTCAAAAATAGTAAACGTTTTAAAATTCTCAAAGTCAACGGTGTGTCTTGTAATTAAACGTTACTAATATACTCTGAGTGTGGATAGATCACAGCGCATCTATCATAAAAGTGACACTAAGGACAAAGAGCTGAGGAGAAAGGTATTGAGGCACGTGAAAGGCAACCCAGGTGTCTCCATACGTGATTTGGCAAAGAAATACGATTCCAACTTTTCCACCGTGCGTAACATCCTTTCAAGAGAAGGATATAAGTCTTTTTGTGCCAGTAAACATCCGAATCGCTCCCTGAAACTAAGTTTAGTAGCCAAAAAGCGAGCACGACTACTATACAAACTAGTTTTGACGAAATTTGATGGCTGTATTTTAATGGATGACGAAACATATGTCAAAATGGATTATAAACAAATTCCCGGACGAAAATTTTACCTGGTAACTGTTCGTGGGGATGTCCCTTCCAGGTAATATATTTGTTTTTGCTGATAAGTTTGCTCGGAAACTAATGATTTAGCAAGGAATCTGCGGTTGTGGCCTTAAATCCAAGGTTTTCATCACATCTCACACAATGACGTAGAAAGTTTACATTGAAGAGTGTCTAAAAAAGTGGATTTTACCCCTCATTCGGCAACACAAGACCAATGTTATGTTTTGCTTATGTTTTATAGGTACTAGAATGGTGAAAACTTTCGTCTCCAAAGAGAATTGCCCTGAGTTCAGACCGATCGAAAAATATTGGGCAATTGTCAAGTGAAAACCTCGAGGACGCCGTAAAGAAGTGACAAATGCACAACAAATGCGTTAAAAGTGGAATAAGTTCACCGGTATAGTACAGTGTCACCAGCAACTGTGCAGATCATGATGGCATCGATCATAAGTAAAGTGCGACAGTTCGTTCGAAACTGTGAAATGTTATAACTTGTGATATATCATTTGAAAGCTGAATAAATACCCTTTTGTTTGACGTTTTGATCAACCGTGATTGTTGTTTAATTCTTAAGTTATGATCACTTGAATGCGTCCAAATTTACTTTGAATCGGGCTTTAGCTTTGTATACGGAATACACAAAGAGCCTCTACAATCACAGTAGTAGACTTTTAAATCCTTCAATATCTAGAAATACAGAGTTGATGGTAGAATGATTCATTTGAGAAATTATCGAAAAGTAATGTCATCAGAATAATTGAATAATTGTATAACGAAAGTATTTCTATGTATAATTTATTTACAACGGTGGACTAGACTCAAATTTCGCTAACTATCTAATTCGAACTTTCAAAGCCATCTGGTTTATCCTCCGAATCCTACACCCATTCCTTGGGCTCCCGCATTCGCCATCGATGATCCCATTCCACCGAAAGGTCCTCCCATGCCGACTCCTTGGGCACCAGCGTTAGCGTTGGAAGAACTCATTCCGCCACCCATGCCGGGAAATCCTCCCATGCCCACGCTTTGGGCACCAGCGTTAGCGTTCGAAGCACTCATGCCTCCTCCCATGCCAGGAAAGCCTCCCATTCCCATTCCTTGGGACGCAGCTTGGGCTCCTGCTCCGGATGATCCGAATCCAAACTGTGGCGCACTGCTCACGGCAGCGATGGCGCAGGCGACGAGGGCGATGGCAGCGAAGAATCTCATTATGATTGGTTTTATGCTTTTGAAACTTTCACTTGGTTTGCGAACTGTGGAGTGGATGGCAGTTGTGATTGTGCCTGAGTTGTAATTGTCTTTGATTCAACAGTTTGCAAGTGATCGATGTTTTATAGTAGTTTGAACTACATACAAGCATTGATGATTTGCATGCAAGACAGCAATCGGTTTCTTATTCAATGCATAGGAATTCCCATGTTAGTCTCCTGATAGCATTTGTTATCAAACAGCTCCATATACAAACAGTAGAGGAACCTCGTTGCTAGGTATTTTCCAACGGGTAGCTTGGAAATTGTTTCGATAATGCATGTGTTTACAGGAATCTCCCTAAGAGTGATGTCGGTAGTTCAATCCATCCACTGCCATTCAACCTCAATTTGCTGGGATATTCAACAAACGATTATTCACTATATTTGTTAATTTTTTATTTCTCCATACGCGGATTCACGAATGATGATGATGTTTGGAAGGAAATATTTTCTTATCACTTATCATTATTGTTCAACTTTCCCAAGCACTTGTAACCTGATTCGGTCAACCTGTTGACATCAATCCACAGCTTACATTGTTATTTGAATGTGGGATATCAAGCCAAACATTGCATTTGGTTCTATGTAACATTTGTGTCAACTCGAGACAAATAGGATTGAAAATTTTAATCTCTTTTTTAAATCGTAATTGTAGCTTAATCATGTAGTCTTTAATTTTTGCATGGTTTTCAACGTAAAACGTCGTTAAGATTACTAAGAAAATTTTGGTTTTGATTTTTACGATGGTTCTAGTTGTGTAATTGATGCATTTGTTACTTAGGACCTATTGCATTTACATTTGTAGATTGGACCTGTGAGATTGGTCTTTTGCCAAGTAAGAATGTACATTGGACCTTTCTGATTGCTATAAGAACAGGTAACAAGTGCACCGCAACGAAAAATATGTGCTCTTTAGCATAAACGGCAAAACTATATAGGGTTAGTGTACATATTGTACGAACTTATGCTAGTTTTAGACCCACATATATAGCATTAAAACTCCTGGTTTACATATAACGCAAATCATTCTTTTTATATTTAATTTACTTACTTAAGTATCTTGGGGATCAATTAGGAGTGGGTGCATATATAGAGTACAATAATAAAGTTAATAGAGAACTAATGCGAACATTATTTTACTAGTGCAAACCGCAATCACAATAGTCCAATGTACATTCTAACTTGATTTTCGAAATATTACCTCACAATGCCACCTCAAGTTCAAAAACTACTTCTATTCAATTTTCACAGCCTGCCGTGCGTTAACGGAACTATCAATTACTTTCTCTTAACAACTTTGTTCTAGCAAAAAAAAAAGTGCTGTCTACTCTTAGAGCCTCATGGTGATGAGAAATTACTTCCTTATCAAACAACATCATCGTAGATCGTTACTCCGCGTATAGAGAATACAAAGAAAGACTATATCAGTGTAACTTGATTTTTTAATTAATGATTTTTTCATACAGCTTGAGAAAAACAAACTATAGAGTTGAAGCTTAGTATATTTTCAATACTAATAATGGATAATCTAAAAACATTCTAGAGGTTCTTAACCAAACTAATAAGGCGGTGAGTTGATGTTAGCTGGTTGATGAATCAAACCAGATTGCAAGGGCTTGGAGAAGTTAATAAAAATGTCGATAAATAGCAAATTACACTTATACCGTTTTCGTTTTTTATTCAGTTCCAACCAGGATCGGGTATCAAGATTGGATCGGCTTGTTGTATGCTAAACGACGGTGTTGATATTTATGTTTTTTATTCGTAGAGGATAGAGGATTGCACTGACATTAAGTCCTGGTATGACAGTTTGGACTTGTTTCCAACCGTGATCCAAAAACGAAAACGGTATAAGGAATGACAGTGGATGGAATGAACTACCGACACCGCTTTTTGGGGGATTCCTGTAGAAAACATAAAAAATCCAAGCCACCCGTTGGAAAATACCTTCCAACCCTAGCAACGAGACTCTCACAGTTTGTGTACGAAGCTCCTTGATAACAAATGCTATCAGGAGACTAGCATGGGAATTCCGAAGAAATGAATGGGAAAGCGTTAGAACGCTTGCTGTGCACATTATCAATACTCGTATGAAGTTCAAACAACTATAAAAGTTCGATCTCTTGCAAACTGCAGTATCAAAGTCAATCGCAACTCAGGCACAATCACAACTGCCATCATCAGTTCACGAACCAAGTGAAAGTTTCAAAAGAATAAAACCAATCAAAATGAAATTCTTCGCTGTCATCGCCCTCGTCGTTTGCGCCATCGCCGCCGTGAGCTGCGCGCCACAGTTTGGATTCGGATCATCCGGAGCAGGTGCCCAAGCTGCGTCCCAAGGAATGGGAATGGGAGGCTTTCCTGGTATGGGTGGAGGCATGAGTGCCTCGAACGCTAACGCAGGAGCCCAAAGCGTGGGCATGGGAGGATTCCCCGGCATGGGCGGTGGTATGAGTTCTTCCAACGCTAACGCTGGTGCCCAAGGCGTGGGCATGGGAGGACCTTTCGGTGGAATGGGAGCATCGATGGCGAATGCGGGAGCCCAAGGAATGGGTCAAGGATTCGGTGGATAAAGCAGATAGCTTTGAATGTTCGAATTAGATAGTTAGCAGAAGGTGAATCTAGTCTACTGTTGTAAATATACAATATTTATAAAGGAAAGCGATACATGAAAATACTTTCGTTATACTGTTCTTTATTTTTCTGATGACATCCTTTTTTTGTTGATTACTCAGATCAATCATTCTATCATCAACTTTTAATTTCACAAAATTAAAGGTAATTTATAAGTCTACTATTGTGATTAAAGAAGCGCTTATGATTGAAAATGAGTTTTGCTTTAGTCCGCATTAACGTATGATATGATTTGAGACCACAGGTCACTTTTTATATAAGACCAATGAGATCATCGGCATCTGGTTTGACAACCAATGAGCAGTTGCAATTATCATTTATGATTCCTTTGATCACTACTTTGATAATCATTGACCTATTTTTGGAATTTTATGTTAATGGGACAACGCCTTCACTTGATTTACATAAAAATATACACTTTTTTTAAATAGTTCATGGGAATGGGAGGGACCATCAGGGCACCCGATTGAAGTACTCTGGATGGGGAGAGTGGAAATGCCAACTCCCCATTACTAACAGCTTGTGAATAGAGGGCAGGCTCTTCTCCCTGCCCATTGGGTCATCCTCATACTTGATAGTTTGCTCTTTTGATCAATTGTTCAATCTTGTTGTTGGAAGGAGATTCTTTATATCCCTGTATGCGTATGAGAAGCGTTAGGCTTAACGAACAGTGTGGATTGCCGGGCCTTGGAGGTACTATTCCAGTTAGTCAGTACTTTTTCCTTTTCACAGTTCTTTAGTTCCATTTTTAAAGCGCAAGAAGATAATCCAAAAAACGGTTTGGGCCTTATGTATTGCATGGATGATCCTATTTTTGCCAATTGGTCAGCTTTTTCGTTTTGTTCAATGACCAGAAACCCAATAGAGGTTAACCATATTTCGATAGGAAAATTGCTGTTAAAAACTGTGCGTATTCCCACACCAGTTTAGATGTGAATGTTTTTGACTTTAAAGAACTCAGAGCTGCTTGGCTATCTGAACAAATGCAAACAAATGTGTTTGCATTTATATAATTTCTATTCATACAGATTGATGCACATTCCAGTATGGCATATATTTCAGCTTGAAACACTGTGGGATATTTCCCCATTGGCACATACAAATTTATCCCAAGACCAGTTATACCAGCCCCTACCAAATTATCTTGCTGTGAACCATCTGTATAGAAGACTGTTGACTGACCCGGATGCAAACCCGGTTCTCTTTTATCCCAATCGGAACGAGTACCTGCATGGACTGTGAATTTATGATTGAAGTAGTTTCTCCTCAGTATACAATCTTCACTTATCAATGATAAAGGACTTATCGAAAACTCTTTTAGGATACTCAAGTGTCAAATGAGATCTCCATTGAAGACATTCATGGACCGTTTGAGCCTCAGAGCATTTTTTTTTCCGCATCCTGTACTATAAATTGATGTAAAGGCAGAATGTTGAGTAAGGCATCTAGTGCTTTTGTTTGAGTACTATGTATTGCCCCAGTTATAGAAATGCAGCTTGTTCAGTTTCTCTTGTATCTTTATCTGTGTAGTCTTCGGCCACCAGATCAGCGAGGCATACGTGATTCTGGGCTTGACTAAAGTTGAATATATCCAGCGTGTCGGATTTGTGTTAGGACGCAAATACTGGCTTACCATTCTGATAGCTTTTATTGTACAGAGAATTTTAAAATATAAATCTATAAAACTCGTATCTGCGATACCTGTTTTTGAACTGCTATTAATTTAAACTTACGATTCGGCTTGCAGTGGTATTTTACGCCCTTCGCTGTTGTTTATCGCGTCCTCTCAAGTATCTGCATGGACATTATGTGAGGGTTATGTTTTATGCACATTTTTTATTGATATTTTCTTACATTATTTTCAGGCTCTCCCACAAGATGATTGAAGAGGTACCGATTCAAATTCCGGCTATTTCTGGCCTAATTTCTTTTTAAATTCAACCTTTAGTTCACGTTTTGTTTAAAGCAACAATTGTGAATAATTAAGTTACTCGCTACTCACTTTACTACCAACAATCAATATGCAACTAGCGATTTGAAATTGGTTCACTGTTGTAGAACCCCTTGGTCCGAATTACACCTTGAAGCCAGCACCTTGTTATACATATTTGCGCCTTTGCTTTGATTTGCTGTGTTATTTTGACAGAATATTTGAGAGTGTGTTCGTGTGAGTTCATTATTAGGGGCGCATTATTAAGCTTGGGACCGAGCTTGGGACCGATGTTCTAGTACTGACTGAGCCAAGAAAAAAATCGTTTTTGTATGGGACCTACTGGTCTTAGTGTTAGTCTATGTTACTACCACGGTCTCAAATGAAAACTGTTTGACCAAAGCAACGGAACTGCTTTTGAAAACATTTTGACGTGCGTCATTTGCTTTCTGCGGCGCTTTGACAGCTGCTGTGCTCCTTTCAGCAACGTCGGTCGATAGGGTAGCTCTTGTAGTCCTGCGTCGACAGCATTGGCGTAACTACTGGGGGTGCCTAGGGGGGCAGGTCCCCTCCAGAATTCTCTAGGCCCCCTCCAGGATTTTTTCCTAATATATTTATAATTTGAAATGAAACACTATTCATAATCTCTACGGAATTATGGGATTTTTTTCCCAGTTTAAGTTGTGTTTGGACTTTGTTTCCTTCAGAAATAGTTTGAACGAGTAACTATTTCTGAAGGAGTTAAGTGCGCATACCCTCTTTCCCACACTTTTCACTTACCCTGCTGTACCTTAAAGGATGAAAAGTTGGTACATATATCAAGAAAATTATAGTTAACGAAAATAAGATCCTTGAGAATTCCGATATATCACCATTACATCACAGAGTTTGCGTCTGTTAAAATGTTTTGAAATTGGAAATATCTTCCCAACATCAAGGAATCTCAGTAATAAACAGCAATTTTTGCTAGAACCAAAGATGTGAAGAGAAAGTATCGATAGGTAAGAGAGGGCTCACCAGGTTATGAAATTGAATAAAAGTAGTTTGAAATTGAGCGTAGGACTTTTGTTAAGCAGTTTTTGGAAGCAAACGCACACACTTTTGCCACACATCCCCAAGGTCAAGGCAGAAACGGATCCGCACACTGACTGGCAAAAATGTGTGCGCTTGATCGTGTTCAAATTCCGCCAAAGGCATATAATAGTTCTAGCGATGTGAAATCTCTGCTTTTACACTCCCTAAAGACTACATGGGATGGAGACCAATTTCCAATATGAGGTTTTTGAAAACATAACTTCTCATTTTTACCAGTAATGCTTTTATCGTCGTTGTTTACTCAACAACCTCTTAGAGAAACCCGCTAAAGTGTTGTATGCTGATCCTCTTAACAGCATGTTTTGACGGAAACCCCATCATTGAATACATACACTACTATCCAAGTAACCACGAGGCTGTAAGAGAATGCATATATAGGGCATATGTATTACGTCTACTGCATCATTGAAGTTGGATTAAAGCTGAGATCCCACTAAGATCGAACTAATGCTATATCTTTTATAATGCAATATGACAGCATTATTGCATTGGTAATGGATCACTACATTCTTAAGCTAATCAAACGCTTCATTACATGACAACTGTTGAATTGATGCGATCCCACGTTACCGATGTTTATTTTGGGTTGAATAAGTGCAATAATATAATGCTTGTGGTTACTTGGGTAATTATGTTTTTTTATATAATGCGTTTGCTTCGAAATACTGCTTAGCAAAAGCCCTACGCTTTAGCCTTCAATAATTCTGAATTCTAATAATTCAATTCTATTAATATCAAAAGCCTAAGACTCATAACTAAAATAATAGTGACAGTAAAATGTAAAGTCTGTTATGTAGAAACATAAGATTTGAAACACTTTTCTATGTACGTATTTTAATTTTATTATTCCAAGTTTAACAATAATGAGCTTTTTTTAAAGGTGCCTTTTAGAATTCACGATATTATTTTCACTTGTACGAACAATTTAGTAGAATATAGACTTCCCAGATTGATTAAATGTTCCAAAGCTAACGAATGTCTATAAGCAAAATATGGAGATAGAAGTTTCTGCATTAACGATAATTAACGTACTAATGGGAAAAACTCATCATGTCATATTCTTCTTTCGAAAATCTCGCCCTCTTGTGCGCGCACACACCTTTGCTAGAGAGTCCGCCTTCTCATTGCCTGGTATTGAGCAATGTGAGGGGACCCATACAAAGGTAATCCTACATGATCTATCGACCAACACCCACATCTCCTCCCTTATTTTTGAAAGAAAATAAGATGAGTGCCTCACTGTTTTCATAGACAGGCCTCAATAGAACTGAGACTATCCGAGAAGATGAAATAATGGACTATGTCGGAAATAATCCCCAATGCGAAATTGATTGCTGCCAGTTCAGCAACATATACGGAACAAGGTTCCTGAAATTTCCGGAAGGCAGATGGGTATTCATAGTAGACATCGAAACCATTGGATCCATCAATGGGCGACCCATCAGTGAAAATTCATCTTTTGCAATTGACATGTTAAATAAAAATATGGGGAATTAAAATAGGTCGAAGTTGATCTGGAATTATAGCAACGAGTCATATGTAAACGTTTCATGATGGTAACTAAAATCTGATAAAAAATCAGATGGGAATGCGTTGCGATTACCGGCAGTTCAGATATTTTGTGTTTTTTTTTTTGTTTCTTTAATAGGTAATCGACAATGTTGTAGGACATCTGGAGAAAATGTTCAACAACATGCCATTTGCTGAGTCAGCTGAATCGTTGTCGCGTTTAAATAAGGCAAATTGGCAGGGGTTCATAGACCATTATTCAGATGCTCTATATATAAAACAACAAAACCTGCAATCCTAAGCAGCTGTCGTTCAATATTTTTGCGCCATAAAAAGCTAAATATAACTTTGGAAACCTTGCAAGCGGAATTGAAATTTGAAAGTTGCTCCAGATGTTAACTTCCATTCCCATAAGCTCAGCTGGATGCGAGTGGAGCTTCTCAGCCATAAGACCCATAAAACATAACTGTGAAGTACCATGACGCAGAACCGATTTTCAAATCTGGCTAATTTAAGCATTGGGAACGGAGTTGTGAAGGAATCATTATCAACCGACACAATTTTGAAGATTTAAAACGCGTTATCCAAACCAATCTAAATTTTGATATAAATTTAAAATGTTCATTGACTCAATGCTGTTCTTTTAAGTTTTAAGATTTTTAGTTCAAACTTGACTCTATGTAGATTCAGGTCTATTCTCTGCCTCGAATGAGTTGAGACGGCTAAAGAGAATCGAGTAAGGTGACTACAGTAACCTCGTGTGAGTCCATTCTTTATTTGATCCACAAAGAATAATATGAGGTATATATTCTCTTAAGGCACCTCAACTCACCGAGGCGCAGAATAGATCTAATTATTCGATTAAACCTGTTCTGATTTTTCTTTTAAAATTACCGGCCCCCAACAAATACGCTACTTTCGTCGCTCTTTTCAATATTCCTATTAAAAAAAACGAAAAAATTACCCTTCGGACGGGCCCCCTCCAGGCCCCCTCCAGACTAATTGTCTAGTTCCGCCAATGGTCGACAGCCCTGCGTCGACACAGTGAAACATATAAAGTTTAAGGCCAAATTTCTTTCCAAAAGTTCTTTTACAGATCCAGAAGCCTTTCCTATTTGTTAGTCAATATGACTATTCCAGCAAAGATGCTTTTCTAGAATTACATCGAAATACTTGACCTCTGAAGATAAAGATAGTTTAACGCCTCCTAATTTAAGATCAGTGATGGAGACTTTTCGTTTCTTGGTAAATGGTACAATTGTTGTTTTTGTAGGATTGATAGTTGATCCTTCGTTTCTGCATCATGACAGTGTGTATGATAATGCTATTTGCATTCTCTTAAACCACGGACCATAGTTACAATCCATAGTAGCACGCTTGTTGCCATTCGGTTAAGATAATATAAATATAACTTGCTAAGTCAAAACCAAGTTACTACAACTAACTATGACCTTAGTGTGCTACTTGGGATGTCATCCGCAAAGTCGATTATTTAAAATCCCTAAAACTTTAATTTTATAAGAAGATCATCAACAACAAGAGCCCATAGAAGGGAAGACAAGACGCCCCTCTTGAGGGCAGCCCTGTACAGCTGTCACTTTCACTTCTGAGCCTCCAAGATTTGCTGATATGTCTATTTTGGATAGCATTTCTACAAACCAATTATCGCTGTGGTTGTGCTTATCGGTAGCACATCTGTTTGTATGTATCTGCACTATGCGTACCGCCTTCAAATACTTGTAATATAAGAATTTTATTAAAATATAGGAAGATATGATATTTTTAGGAAGGAAAAGTATTTTTTTCAAAACAGCAAAAAATGTTCACATTTGCATTTAAATATCTTCCTGTGCTACGTTATTTGGCCACAAATTTCTCTCTTACTACCACTAAAATAGTACCATCTATTGTAATAAAGGATGTCCGGAAAGTAATGGGAAAAAATTAAAATAATATTATTTATTTTGAAATAATGATAAGAATTCTTATTTATTGCTCAGATTCAAGATATATAAGTATACAGAGATGTGAGTATGTTTACTTAGCATTCTACTCCTGATTTGGATATTTTGGTAAGCATAGAGTAACCGTGGTCCATGAGGTGCTGTCCATGAGTTTCTGCTACATCAGCTGCAAGTTTTTTCCAGATCCGCTTGAATCCAGTGAGGTTTTTTGGTGGCATATGTCTCTTAGAATACTCCTGTTTGCAAATTGACCAAAATTCTTCAATTGGTCTAGCTTGTGGCAAATTCGGCGGATTTTTGGATTTCGGGATAAATTCAATATTTTCTTGCCCAAGGAACTCAAGTACTCTTTTTGCGTAGTGTACCGATGCCAGGTCTGGCCAAAATAAAACACTGTTGGTAGAATGATGCTTACGAATGAACGGAATCAAACGCTTCTTCAAACATTCGTTGAGATACATTTCTGCATTAATTGTTCCGGTTGTAATATATGGCTCAGACACGTTCCCAAATCGATCCATGGCCTGCCACACAAGGTATTTCTTGAAAAATTTAGATTTTTTCTTCGTTTTTTCATCGTATGAAACTTCTTTGGGATTAGAACTGTGGTAAAATTTTCGTCCTGGCACTTCTTGTGGGTCAAATGGAACATACGTCTCATCATCAATTATAAGAACTTTTTGACGTGACTTGTCGAGAACAAAACGAGCGCCTGATTTCGCACGAGCAGCTTGGTCCTTAACATACTTTGGCACGATCTTTTTTGTTCTCGCCTTGATACGTAGTTTGTTAATTTTAATATCACTGAGTGTTGACTTTGAAATATTCATTTTCGATGATAATTGGCGAACTGAAATATCCGGTTGCTTCTTAAATGCCTTTTCTACAGCATTCACGACCTTTCGCGTTGATACGGACGCTGGACGACCTGATAGTCGATGAAAATCAGCTGTACCAGTTTCGGAATACCTTTTTAGAACATTGTAAATAGTGCTGGATGGAACTCCTTCTGCTTTGAAGTGACGATACGTGGTAGTTTTGCACCCATCAGCGATATTTTGAAAAAACTGGACAATGCGTTTCGCACGCGCTTCCTTTTCGCTACGCTTCATTGTTTTGGTACATGACGTTTATGCACACTTAACTAATTATGAGTACTGCAAAGAAAAACCTACTCAACGGTATGTTTCACGCTAAATTTAACCTAAGCATTTGTTACAAAACATAGTGCTCAAATTTTTCCAGTTACTTTCCGGACATGCTTTAAACAACTTTGGATTTCGTGCTATTGATAGAAATGTCGCATGATAGGGTTTGATTTATCTTCAAATCACATCAATAATCTGGCCACTTTCACTGGGTTACTCGGAACTTGACGAGATGTGGCCAATTTAGTTCTGACATATGCCTACAATCATTCATCTTGATAATGTGTTGATAAGAAAACTTTCTTTCATTTGTGCATTTGTACGAAATGTAGGACAATCAATACAATTTTATCCCAAGTGAAGTTGGGAAATAGTCGTAAAGACAGGAAACTGATGCCAACATAGTGAAGGGACAGTTCTTTGTGATTTCTTAATTTCGGAAAGTTTTTGATCTTTGAGCTACCATTTTCAAAGTTAAACATTTATTATTAGGATTTATTATGTTATTATTCAATTCTAAACTGTAAGTATAAATACATTTTTTATTCTTCTATATTCGACGACTAGAATGGCTGTTGTAGAAGCTCTGAACACCTGGAGGTCTCTGATAAACCAACAAAAGTTTATCCACCGAATCCTTGACCCATGCCTTGGGCTCCCGCATTCGCCATCGATGCTCCCATTCCACCGAAAGGTCCTCCCATGCCGACACCTTGAGCACCAGCGTTAGCGTTGGAAGAACTCATACCACCGCCCATTCCGGGGAATCCTCCCATGCCCACGCTTTGGGATCCTGCGTTAGCGTTCGAAGCACTCATGCCTCCTCCCATGCCAGGAAAGCCTCCCATTCCCATTCCTTGGGACGCAGCTTGGGCTCCTGCACCGGATGATCCGAATCCAAACTGTGGCGCACTGCTCACGGCGGCGATGGCGCATGCGACGAGGGCGATGATAGCGAAGAATCTCATTTTGATTGGTTTATAGTTTTGAAAGTTTCACTTGGTTTGTGAACTGATGGGACTGGGCCGACTTTGACTTTAATGCTGCAGTTCGCAAATGATCGATCTTTTATAGTAATATGAATTTCGAACGAGTGTTGATAATGTGCATTCAATACAGTCAGCGCCACAACCTAACGGTTTCCCACCGGCATCGGAATTTCCATGCTAGTCTCCCGACTGCATTCGTTATCAATTGGCTTCACATACGAATAGTGAAAGAATCTTGTAGCGAGGTATTTACGAATGGTTAGCCTGGGAATAGTTACGATGCATGTACAGGGATCCCCCGAAAAACGATGTCTGTAATTCAATCCATCTGTTGCCATTAAATTTCTGTTGTTCATGTTAATTACTTCAGAACTTCAGAAATGGTTAAATGGTGAATTAGCGTTATACTCGTGAAACTTTTTTTTTTAAATATTATATGATATAATGATTTTACTCCAGAATCACTTCATGCCTGACAAAAAAGTCTACAAAATTCACATAAGAATATTAATAAACATTTTTCAAACTAGAAATGAGAAAAAAATTAGTATTTTCCATTTAATTCCAACTACCTTTGCTTATCTTGATAGATACGCGTATTTTGTCTACAATGTCCTGATTTTTTCAGTGTAGTAATTAAATTAATTAAATAATTATTAAATATTCAATTCAGGAGACCACAAGATGATTCTTCAGGAGATTCAGAAAGACCATGACAATTCAGAAAGAAATCAGTGAAATATTCAAATTAACTTACAGCTGTATTTAAAAACTAAATATTGATTATTGACAGGAATATTGTTTCCGTTATAACTCTTCTGGAGATGCTATTTAACTGGTGCTAAACTGGCACTGGTTCTGTGACCAAGCATTTAGATCAGAAGATTCGAATCCGTCAAAAACTATTCTGAACCTTGTTCAAATCTTTGGAAGCTGCTTGTAGATGTTAACTATTAATAATTAATTGTGGCCAGAAAATAGACCCAGGTGGCCGTGAGATAAACCTTCGACAGGTTCAGGTCAATTCTGCAAGATACCAAGTCATACAACTAGTTTTGGATTTTCTATGTTTCTTTTTCAAAGCCTTTTTTGACAAAAATCGTTGCGTTCAAGCGCCAGTTTTCTTATGTGCGAATGCCGCTTTGGGAATACAAGACGAAATAAAACCGTAGCAAAAACCTCAACTACAGGATAAGTTTGATCTTCTTCCACGATTACGCAAAACAAACATATTCAAACTTTTTCGAACTCTTTATAAATAAATTGAAAATGTTGCAGGTGCTAAAATTTCAAATTAATACAGTAATAAAACTGTTTATTTGAAGAATTGTTGAATAAGCTTCTAGACAAACGAAAACTACAATAAAAACTTCAAATGGTTTGTGCATTTTTTTTTAGTTCGTTGACTTTTATGACGCACGTGACTTGGAATCGAAGTTAAACACATGGTAGCGAAGATTTCAACATTTGCATCAGTCTAAGGTGTACCTAACACCGTGTACTGTGACATTGGCCCATCGATTCCACGACTATCTTAAAGGCCCATGGGCCTGCCCATTTGTATGGATACAAATTAAAGCCTATACAAATTGAAGCTTATACCCACCACATAAATACGCATATCAGATAGTATGTTTTGGTGAAATTTGGGCAGGTCAGTTTTTTTACGTAGTAGATATTTTTTGAATATACCTGAATATATTGAAAAGTTCTACTCATCCCACAAAAATAATGCAGATATAGTTCTAGAAAGTAGTGTATTTTGATATTACAAATAATCTTGTAATGTTGCCTTTAAATAAAAAAAAATATAACGGGTGTTCAATAAAAAATGAGAATTTGAGTAAAAATATACACATAGTAAAAAAATACATATAGAATTTTTTTTTTTTCAACGAATTCAGTATTTTTTTTATTAAAACCATACTGTTTATTCTTCAAAAAAACCTCAATGAATATTGGAGAAGGGGCCCTGGTCAGCCGTACGACGCAACTAAGTCCCGATGCTTTCACAAGAGCGTCGAACGGCACTGACGTCCATCTTCCGGATACAATTCCGGATCCTCGTGGTCAACTGCTTCGTATCCTTGGCCCGCCAATTATTTTTGTACACTAGGGCACTGAGGGAGCCGAAAAAATCCTTAATGAGACGGCACTGAGGCAAGTTGGTCGGGTTCCTTTCTTTCGGCACGTACGGTATCTTTTTTCTGCTCAAGATACTCCAGCATCATCTTGGCGTAATGGGAAGACGTCTTGTCCGGCCAGAAGACGTACTTCCCATCCGCATGATGCTCCTTTAAGAACGGCAGAAGAATTTTCTCAAGGCACTCCTCCGGGTACAGTGTTTGATTGATGGTCAGACCACTCGGCATGAACCACGGCATTGAAATCCCTCTCGATATGGCGATGCACAGCATGACTTTTTTTTTTCTCAAATTTATGCTTAAACTTTTATTTTACTTTGGGGAGTATGGCCGACTTGTCACTGGAATAGTATCTGTCATTTTCTGGAATGAGGGTCTTCGAGAGCGGATAGCACGGTCGCTATCTACACGTCTGTGTACTCGGGGGACCGAGACTTTTTCCGACAGATAATGTCCTCCATCTTGAGGGTTCAGCGAATCAAGGTATGGGAGCAGTAATATTGTCGGCCGGCGTCACGCAAACTCGTTCCGTCCTTGTTGTCGAACAGCTTTTTCAACACTTCCGTCTTCTTCTTCGTCATTATCTTCGCTGGACGGCAGCTACCGGCCTTCCGCTCCACGCTCCAGGGATACCAGGTTCCGGTAAACTGTACTCACGGGCACGTTTTCATCTCGAAAGTGGTCTACCGTAAACTTTTTTCTACGATGACCATGCGTTTCGTAAAACCGTACAACACGCTCGCGGAGTGCTTGCTGTTTCGACGCCATCTTTGATTGAACTGACAGCACCCGAGCGAAAAGAAACATGCCACCCATTTCTAGGGAGTCCAGAGAGTAATTCTCTTGGAGAGAAAAAAAAAATCGCTCTTTACTTTAATTACAGAAAGGTATTGAAATCATTCTCATTTTTTATTGAACACCCGTTATGTTTCGGCGACAAAAGTGTTACTGAAGGTAACTTGTTATACAATCTCGAATTGAATGAAACATTAGATTTGTATGTCTTGTACAAAGTTATTTGTATTAACTTTATCAATAACATTGCTGAAAAAATCAACTCTCTATCTCAGTTGAGGTGTGGTCTCACTTTTAGGGGGACTGATCAAAGTCATGTTGTCAAAGTACGAAGTATGTCGTATCTAGTGATCCTCATAGCAAGAGATATGCGGACATTCGATTCAACGATTTGGCAACGGTGTTTATTTTATTCACAGAGGCTGATAACACTTGCCACAGTCAAGGTTGCGGCTTATCATTTATGACTTATCCATATTCATTTGCCGATAGCTCTTCTCAGAAGCTCAATTTCAAAATATAATGTATGATGAACTTATGGTGCTTGAGTAGACCTACAACTTGGTCTAACAATACATAGCTCTATCTCTTATATCTGAGGAATAAGAGCGTATATTCGCAGTGATCTTCGCGATGATATTCGCGGTGAAGATCACGCGATTATCATCGTGAAGATCACTGTGAATATACGCTCTCATGTCGAAGATATAGGAGTTAGAGCAATGTATTGTTAGACAAAGTTGTAGGTCTACTCATGCACTACAAGTTCATCATACATCATATTATCAAATCGACCCTCTGAAAGGAGATATTGGCAAATGAATATGCCTGAGTCAAAAATGATAAGCCGCAACCCTGGCCACAGTGCAAAATTTGCACGATTGGCTCAGATTTGACAGGTCTCGCTGCACGATTGGCTCAAAAATGGCTGCTTCCGCATATCTCTTACTATGAGGATCAATAGTCGTATCTACCAAATTTGTCAAAGACGCCATCGCTCTAGCTACACTTTAAGGGAGCTATCAGTTGAGAGCGTTAAAATTGACTTTTTAACCACTGCACAGTGGTCCAGAATGCGAATTCAGCTGGAAAGATACACTTTCATCCTAAGTTTGAAGTTTTAAAGCAAAATTGTCTTCGGCAAAGTCATTTCTAATAACAAGGCGCTTCTTTGGATGTGAAAGAAAACTAGGGTGTTCCTTATTTTCAGAGAAATGGAAAATCTTATATTTTTATTCGCAAATCAAAGGCATATATTTTTCGGAAAAGTTGTAGAACAAATAATTTAAAGCAACTTTGGGGGAACAATTTTTTCGGTACCTTTTGAAATGACCGGATTAGAGATTTTTTTTTCCTACGTAGCTTAGGGTGTCTCTATAAAAATCAGTTACTTTGCAGTAACTTTTTTATTTCGAATTATCCAGCAAAGTTGTCTTAATTAATAATTTACGGGTTATTTGGATTATGTCACGTGTAAAACCTATGATTCTTAACAGTGTTGAGCTATAGTAAATTTAAGTTCAGTGGATGCTTTTAAATTTCTTTCAATACACCCTTTACGACTTCAACAGGGCGCAACTCAAAAACTTGTCCAAAAAAGTTATTTCAAATTCTTTCAGTGGTATACGAGGACATGACAAACCAACAGACGTTTACCGTTTCGATGTAATATTTTATATTGATAGTAACGATAAATTGAACACCGTGATAATCATTCGGCAAAGAACAGTACGTATTTCCACTGAAAGTCAGTTCACTTTTCATACACTGAAAATTTATTTTCGTAGATTAGCTTTTACTTGTTTCGTAAACATGGATTTTGTACATAGAACAAATGTCTCGTAAATTGTATGAAACATTCATATGGCTTGTCATTTAACAAGAAGCTATCATTGCACTATTTTTGTACAATGCACAAAATAAATTTCGTGACGACCAGCAAATCGCTGTTTCTCTTCGATCGCACTCATAAGTGTTGGTATTCTTGCTGGGATGGCGGAAATCATTAATTTATCCCAAAATAGTAATGAAAGCGCTGTCGAGAGTGAGAACCTCATGCCATCAACCATCAAGTAATTTCTCACAAGTCAACATGGTTTAGTGAGATCAACCATGGACTCAATAAACAGCTCTTCCTAAAAATATAGGTTCGACACCCATGTCAGAAACATTATAAATTTATACCTCCGAACCTTTGAGCCGGTAAAGTAGATCTGGCAGCCGTTCATGCACCACCAGAGATACGTTTCTTTTTTATTAGTAACAAATTACTTTTAGCTCTTTTTAGTGTTTTCTTATTATGAACGAATGTTCTCTCTGTGTAAACTAATGATTAGTGCTTTTGACAGTTGCACTTGTGGCACTAAATACGAAGGTGGCTTCTTAAAAATTACATATCAGTTTCATGGCAGAAAACGAATAGATTTGTTAATTCTACCTTCGATTTCGTAATATAAACGAAAATTAATTTTCAGTGTTAGAATGTTATTCCGTATTCAAAAGGAACATCATTTGATTTAGAAAACTGTTAGCATCTTTTGCAGTTATCGTTTGTAAAAACGATTTTGATGTTTCGTTTTGCATTCAGTTGATGAAAAGATGATGCTATAATTCCGTGTCTGGCATAGGACAATACACATGGGATTCATTGTTTTGATTTCGTATGGAATTTATGAGGAGTAAAACAGCTCAATTCAAATCTACAAAATCAAAACAATGCATGCTCTGTGCAGGGCCCTATTGCAATTTTTCAGAGTCTTTTGCGAACAAAATCATCGGGTTTCACTCAATAGGAAACAGAGAAACCTATACTTCAATAACATCGCATTACGTGATTCATAGCGCATTCATGAACTTGGAATAATATTGTCCGTGTTATCAGCAAGGAACTTGAACTTTGGCAATCTTTTCTGCCTTATTCTATACGTACATGGTACGTACGCGAATCAATCAGTAGATGCGCTACATAATACAGCAGACGATGTTCTGAATGTAATTTTTTCCTACATTTGTCCATCTCCTCGGTTTCATTACCACTACTATTCTACATTATCAGAGTACAGGTGTTTACAGTTGCAGTTATGAAATAGTTGATGATCATTTTCTCTATTCTCGTGATAAAAACATTCTTGTAAATCTCAATTGTCAAAAATAAATATCGTATATTATCCACGTATAAAATTAACTAGTTACTATACCGCTGATACCAGCAGTGCCTACCCACACCTAAGAATACCAGTCCAAATCAGCTAATCACCGTTGGCACTCCACAGCGATAGTCCATCAACCGGAACCTTGTCCCATGCTTTGGGCACCAGCATTGGCCATCGAACCACCGAATCCTCCGAAAGGTACTCCATGCCCGAAGCTTTGCGCACCGGCGTTGGCAGCTGAAGCACTCATTCCCATGCCTCCATGAGGTCCTCCGTGGCCCATTGACTGCGAGTGTGCGTTGGCATGGGCTGCCGATCCCGACATTCCCATACCATGTGGGAATAATCCTCCACCCATTCCCATTCCTTGGGAGGCAGCCTGTGCACCAGCTCCGGAAGCACTCATACCGAGCTGTGGGGCACAGCTAACGGTAGCGATCACACTTGCAATCACGACGAACAAAGCGAACGAATGCATTTTGAGAGTTTAGTTTTCAGATGAACTATCACTTACTGGAAGCTTACAAGGTGGATTGAACTGAATAAAGACTGCAATGAATTCTGATACTGACATTCGCAATCGGCCAATCTTTTATACTGGCTTGATGTTTTGGAATCATTCGTATTGAAATGAGGTTCAATCGATCTTCGATTTGCACGTTATCAGCGAGATTGCATCAGTATGTGTAGGGGAATTCCCGTTTAAATCTACGGATGGGATCTTGATAACCCAAAGTAAACAGAAAAACTACAAACGTAACACTGTTTTTGTTTTTAAGAGGAATTTGTTTCTTTTCAATGTCCTAAAGTTTATTTTTGTAATTGGAAAACTAGGAAAATTTAAATTAACATCTCACTTGATCACCTTTTAAAAAATAAAACATAAAAAACAATTTTTCGAACAATCACTAGTAAATGCGAGCAAATTCCTTTAAATTACACTAGAAAAAGCTTACCCTGTGACAGATATGCCTATTTCGTCTGTGACTTTCCGACTTCTTCAGTGTCGAGTGTTCGACTCGTCGACTTTCCTTGAAAAGTTATAGCATATGTTAGCTTTATTCTGCCTTAACAACGTGAACTTCTAGGGGAGAATGGGGCAAGTAAGGATACACAAAATGCTCGTTTGATTGAAGCTTAGCTCATGTTCTATAAAGATCTGATGGTTTCATTTGTTTCTCAACTCAACAATAGCTGCAACAATATGCTTATGTTTTTTGTACATAAGTTGTTTGCCTTTTACTTTTAAAGCATACTATGTTCTAACGAATTATTGAGACAGTAATAATGTTATGTCCTCACTTTTAACGACGGTAAAGTTTTAAGTGTAGGTTTGCTTTAATTTGTATACGGATGAATTATAACGTAACTATACAAGATCGAAATCGATGATGCATGTAACTGCAATGAAATGATATAAAATAATAATATACGTAACGACGGTCTCTTATTTGACCTTCTGATAGCGCAATCAAGAAGTTTATTTCTTCATTAAAAGAAAGTTGTCCTGTCTCTACCATCTCTACTGTAATCCGAAACTATAAATAACACATGTTGAAAACCTTAGGTCTTAAACAAAGTTCCATGCAAAGATATGCATAATTGAAGTTCATTTTTCTATAAATTTTTGAACTTGTAGAGAAGTATTTGACAAAAGGGAATACCAAATTAACTAGTCTTCTAGAATCTTGTTTGACGTACTATAAAGCTTCCAAATGTCAAATTCTTAGGCTCTCTCTATGTATTGAAATACTACATCATTATATTTCTTTCAAACATATTTTTATTGATAAATCTGTGCTTGGAACCCAAATTTATTAATTTTTTTTTAAATTGGACAGAATATCAGATGTATGTTGCCGTGAACTTTCATAAAATTCAATCATACATCAAGAAAACATTGTAGCAAAAGTAGTTTATTCCAATTCTCATACGCTCAAAGAACAGACAAGAAAATATGAGCAGTTACCGTCTGCTCAGATCACGCACACTGTTAATTTGTATTGTAGTATTCGTGATCAACAGGTGTTATTTGAAGAAATGAGTGTGATTTAATCAACCTCGCTCAGCTGAATGAAACTGAATGCAATCGTAATGATTTTGCGGATAAAAACTAGGCACTGAGAAATTTTCCACACTGCTACAGTCCAATGCATTCAGTATACGATCAGCTACCAGTTTTGCTCAATGCTGTTTTCTTTAAATAGAATGAAAGCAGAACGGTAATGAACGAATATGAATAACTCACACGTGGTATCAGCGTTGCCAATATTTTTTCCGAATAAACTGGAAGAATGCTAAAAAAAAAACTGGAAAAAACTGCATCCTATAAACAATAAAGGAAAAGCCCGCATAATGAAAAAAAACTTTGCGGCATATATCAATCTATATGTTGTAAGTAAAATATATTCTTTTAACAATAAATACTTTACACTAACACAGACTGTATACCACATTGTCATTGAAAGATTTCTTATATTCTACATTATTTATAAAGATTTTGACATAAAATAGAACCAAAACAAAGCGAATTTAACCGCCTATTAGGGTTTCGCCGAGCGATCTCACAAACACTAGCGTGCTGCTTTACACGTATAAGATCGATTTGTTTATTGTTTCAACCACGAGATCTGTCAAAAGTTCAGGTTGACAACGCAACGAGATTAAGTGAAACTGCTTATTCTCGACGCAGAAGTCTATTCAGCATAATGTTATTTGGGTTTTTACAATCTGACATATGGTTAAAACTGTATTGGATACTGTTACACGCAGAAAAATACAGCATATTAGAATAAAATATACGAGGGCTTTGATTCAAATAGATGATTTTGATTGAATCAAGCAAATATTTATTGAATCCTAGAGGGTTTGAGCTGTTTAGTGGAATACTTGTAACTATAAATTAGAAGAAAAATTAGTAATCTCCATTTAATTCCAACTACCTTTGCTTATCTTATATTTATTGGTTTTTAATACCACTCAGCGTTGGTCTAAAAAAATATATATTTGAATTAACAATATTTCCATTTGATTTGAAAACAAAATATTTTCAAAATGGTTGATGTTTTAAGCATGAGTATTTCCTTCAAGCCATTTCATAACCCTAAAATTGCAAAATGGACTCGTCGAAGACGGTTTTCCTCGAGGAACTTGAAATTAAAACGCTGGATGTGGATGAATTTGAATTGACGGAGTTATTGAAATCGTTTCAGCTGTGTGATGCTGTCATCGGTACATTCATAGGTATGCAAATGAATATTAATTATATTCAAAATTTTAATTTTTGGGCTTATTTCAGTGAACCGGTACACTGTCGAAATTGAGTTAGTGTCAAAACAATATGGAATATAATTATCAATGCTATGCGAATTGTCAATTAATGTAAAAAACAATCCCTCATTTGATTTCGACCTAAACAGTTTAAAAAAATATCAAAATTTGTCCTTGCACATAAAATTTATATAAGAACGAAACTCCCATTTCAATACAAAAATTTATAACATTAAATCTTATACGAAATAATTACTTCAATAAATTCGAATCTACTCAAAATTGAAATCAAATAAAGGCGTAAGATTTGGATTCTACAAAAGTGAAAATAAAACAAAATTTAGCTATCGACTCGATCTGTTTTCTGTATATGAATCGCTGATAATAGAAGCTATCGAATATGCCATTAGTATCAACCAACTAAAATTAATATATTTTTACTGATTCTCAGAGTTTCTGCCTCAAATTACTGAATAATAAGATTTATGATAATTACTACATACGAAAACTTTCTTTGATTTATTAGAACAACTTCCATGAGTTAGTCATACAATGGATTTCAGGTAACATCAATCTATCAGGCAATGTTAGAGCTGATGCTGCAGCCAAATTAGGTATTGCAAGACCAACGCAGTAAAAATATCCTCTTACGGTAGGTGACTGTTGAATAAACTTCAAAACTGAATATCAGAATGGATTACGGAATATATTGAATTATCTTATGACAAAGGGTTCGAAACAGTATTTCGAAATAATGAATCAAATTAAAATTGAACCTTGGTACTATGAATTGAATTTAGATGGTCCATAGTCCATAGGTCCATAGATCCATAGTAGATGGAAACGATTACTATCGGAGGAATTAGAATTTCAAACAGCTGCATAGGACACGTTAGCAAAATGGAACTTGATCAGATCAGATGTTTGTAGTGCTTGTAATTTGCAAAAAACCTTATTCACTTACTTTTTGAATGTAAAAAAATCTCTGGGATAAGACGAAAGTTTCCCGTGCTTTCTAAAAAAAGAAAACTTTAAAATAGTTTTCAAAAATAAAAACAGGATGAATATCTACAAATCGCGAAATTTATCAGTAAGGCAGAAATGAATGTTTAAGTCCACTTCAATTCGCGCTATGGAAGAATCCAGGCAACGCAAAAGTGAGGTTAAACGTCGTAGATGCCGCTTGTTTAAAATGGTTTTTCGAGCTGTGTAAGCGAATTATTTGGTGATAAAAAGATAAGAACATCGACGACAATGACCTTACTGACCAATTCCACAGTTTGATCAATAGCCAGGTAGTTATTATCAATTTTAGTTTTAGATACTACGATGTTTAACCTCACTTTAGCTCTACTTGGATTCTTCAATAGATTACTTCTTTTCGAGCTCTCACCTGTGTAGATAGTTGTTGGTCTGCATGATAAAGCTAATCAAATCGTTTTCTTCGCGTAACCTTCGTTTCAAATATTAATTTCACTTGACACTTGGCTAATTTCGACCAAACAAGTCTGGTTCATTAAAAGAAGAGAAAAAAAACACTACAAATAGCAGTCTTTCAAGGGAATAGGAATTTTTTCACATTAAAAAAAAAGGATCAACAATAAAAGGGTCAATCTCGCACACAGGGTTGTGTAGAAAAAACTGGAAAGAACTAGACAAAAGTTAGAAAAACTGGATGATTTGAAGATTTAACTGTTTGACTGGATCCAGTAATAAAAACTGGAAGAATCCAGTTTAAACTGGAACATTGGCATCCCTGCGTGGTATGGCTCACTTCTGACGGTTAATGCGTATGAGTGAGAAATGAGTGCAAAGTGAACCGGGTTTTCCCATGCTTGCATGCACGTAGGCTATAATTCATATCATAGTAGGCTGCGAGTGAGAGAAGTCGATTTCCATAGTTTGACATTTGCACCATGACGAAAAGGCAGCGTATTCGTGATTAGTCGCACGTGAAAGTGTCGCAACAAGATATTTCAATCGTCGTGGAAGTATCCTGGTGGAACGTGAAAATGATCTTAGATCGAGAAAAGAAAAGACAATTATCCGCGAAGGTGAGGGCGAGGGCTGACATCGAAAGCAAGATAAGGTGCGATAAATGCACAGAAACAAAAGCGTTCACGAAAATGAAAACGTACCGTGAACTAGTTCACGTTTTCATGATTTTTACCCAAAAACGTGAACTAGTTCCCGATTTCGTGATTTAGTTCATGGTGTATTTTTGCTTGTTCTCGAATCCATGACTACAGTTTACGGATCCGGCCATGGATTTTTTTCCGTGTGAGCAAAATAACAGACATGGGATCAGGGACTTTACGAAACGGGAGATCGTAAAGGAAGATTGCTAGGTGAAGACGAGAGCACGGAACAAAAATCACATGATTACCAGTCGCATCCGGGAGCTACGAGTCGAGCGATGTAAGAAAATCTTGAACTTCCTCAAGTGAGAAAATCCGGTAATCCTGTTCACCAACGAGAGCATGTTTACCGTCGATCCCGTATCAAATTCTGAACCAATCGCTATATTAGTTCTCTCCCGGTAAAAGACGTGGCCGGCAAGCATAAAAACGTTTATCTCACCAAGCATCCTGCTTGGTAGCGTTATGGTGAGATTGATGGTTTCCGATGGCAACAAAATGAAGCGGGTGTTCATTCCAGAAGTTGACAAAGTAAACACGGAGGTCTACATCGGCATTTAAAGTAATAGCGAATTCGTTTTATATATATAATAGATAATAGAGTAGAGTATATAATAGAGTCGACTTATTGTGTGTTACACTTCGGTGTGCTTGTCTCTATTTGTAATTCGTATCGGGTTGAGCCTTACACTGATAATAAGTTCGGATATCGCAGGTTGGAACTGGTTCCAACCTAGGAAACGAATTCGCTATAAGTAACTATGTTCTTCCGTGGATCAAAAAGCAGTACGGTCCGAAGCCAAATGTTGTATTTCAACAATATATGACTCCGTGCCACACCAGTACCCAGAAGTGGTTGCAGGAACATCTGCCGTTATAAGCGAAGGATATAATATGTGGCCGCCATCCAGCCTCGATCTTAATCTAATGGATTAAGTATGGCGCGTCATGAATGCCTAGGCCTGTTCTCAACACCATACGTATACAGCGAGCCTCAGACAAACATTTACCTGTACCTGGGGATAAATGGGACATTATTAGGACCTGCAGTGCTTTTCGAAAGCCCGTGGAGGCTGTAATTGCAGCAAGTGGAAACCCGATCGAAAGTCTCTCAGAAACATACCCCATTTGAATAAAAAAATATCTAAACCGAAATTTTTGGGATTTTTTTAATATTTTGACATTGCTCAATGGTGCAAAAATTATCACGCATACGATAATTCCACAAATATATAAATTGATGTGATAATATTCATATCAAACATTAGTTGAAATCAAGAAGCAAAAATTATGTTTGATTTGTAAGAACTCTCAAGAAGGCACTAAGAAAAAAAAACAGGAAAACCCAGCAAATTTTCCAGGTTGATGGTATCGAAGAAAACCACATGACTGACGTCGCAAAAGAATTACAAAATTGGCTTAAACATAACTGAATTGAGTCAAAAATTTACGAGAATAACGAAAAATATGTCCGCTATTCGTTCAAATTGAAGTATAAAGGGATGTAGATAAGTACGATTCCCTCTAAATCCATATGAAGCAGTTGCCGCTGCTATCATCCAAGATGACACGGAGTGTTGACGATTGTCAACCAGGAATAAGAGAAGTTTTATAGGTTTATAGTCAGTGCATTTTGCACCGCGATTAAAAATTCCTGCAACATTACAGAACATTGGATTAGGTAAGTTTGAAGGATTATCATAATGGTGAAATTAGGTTTAGTACCCTTATTCCTGCAAATTCCTCCTCCTTACTCCTTCCTCTGTTATCCCTGCACAATCTGTAATTCATATTAGGGAATTTTTTTTTATTATCGTACAGATTGGGCCAAACGGTCTCAGGGTTGCCAGTTTTCCTGGCAAACGCCAATTGAAGTTTTCTAATTGTCCCGAACATCACTAACTTGGAAAGTTCATAACTCAGGATTTTTTCAAATTTTTTTTCTCCAAACTATAATGAAATTTTCTCAAAAATTTTGAAAAAATATAACCTTAAATAAAAAATCCCTACAAAACTTTTCACAGAGAAGGAATTTATTTTTTTGAAAAGCCAGAAAAAACATTTTTTGAGTCATGAAAAATTTGAAAAAAATATTTTCTTGATAATTAATCCATAAGCTTACATTGATTAAATTTTATCGATGTTTTTTTTTTGAGTCATGCTTGAAAAACTATGAGCCTGTCACTCGGTTTCTTACAAAAATGGAGATTTTATTATTATTTACAGGTACAGGTTTGGGCTGAAGGGTCTCAGATTGTTACGAAAAATTGTCCGCGCGAGGTTTCATGGACATATGAACAAAAAACAATATTAAAAAATTCAGTGTTGCCAGATTTCCTACAAAAGTTTCCACAGTGAAGGAAAATTGTTTTAAAAAGCCGTAAAAATCATTTTCTGAGTAATTAATTAATCTATCTTTTAATTTCTTTCTTTTCTAATTTCAGGCACCCGTGCCTTGGCAACACCATTCCAGTACTATACACCACGTCTTGGGAGGAATCTACACGAGCCGAACTTTCTGCATAATTATGAGATCATAAGCTATTTCATTAACGTGAAATAAAGATCCTGCTCTTACCGATAAAATGCAACTTAGAGATTACAGGGTGTGGCAGAAAATAATGCGAATATTTGTTCTATTTCTTTCAAATCCCATTTCCAACTAATTCAAGCAATAATATCAACATTTTCGAGTGTAGTTATCTTTATAAAGTCCTTTTAAACAAATTTATTCAATGTGTCCTCGATTTTTATTAAGGGCAAAGTCAGTCGAGGATCTGAGAATAACGACCGATTTGAAAATAATTGAATGAACTGCTCTATATAATGAACCAATCACCAACACATCTACACTATGGTACATAATGAACATTTTATAACTCTTTTTGATGATATATTTTGCCGAAGAAGTATTGTTATCATAAAAAACTAAGAATGATTAAAAAGATTCGCAGAAGAGATCTTCTCTAAAATATTCCCAGTTGCTCTCGGTACTTTACAAATCTTATTCTCATATTGGCAAATACAATCACTGCTGACATTCTCCTATTGCTACGCTCAGGTGAATCTTGTTCATAAATAGTCAAATATTTCCAGAATATTCATTATATTCTGATCAAAATTACAACAAGATTCTTTATATTGTTATATAATTTTGTTCAAGTACGTGAATCCAGCAGTTTTTATTTCATATGGGAATGGATATGAAGATAAATATAAGTATATGAACATAAATCACATTTTCATAGACTCAATAGAATAAAATTATTTTTATATTCTCGATTCATAGCGAGCAAAATAATAGCTGAATAATATTTAACACATTAGCAACACTCAAACGGCATAATGGCACAGACCCACTCTGAACATCGAAGTGAACTCAACTCTATTCCTGCATTCATCGCTTGGCATCCGTTTGTATGTAGAAGTACGGATGAAAAAATGTTTCTCTTCTCCCCGGGATTACTCGAAATTCATACACGAAACTATGTTATATTTTTACATCAAAAGATTGCTAAGAAAATTTGCAATCTTATGGTACCAATAAAAGAACATAAAACAAAATTTCATAGCATACTTTTTGAATTTGCAAAACCACCTAAAACGTTCCACGCTATGGGAGCTGCCGACCGTGGGAGGTGGAGGACGAAAAAATAATAATAACCAACAGCACAAACCGTCTGTTCATTTCCAGTTTTAGTATATGTCCAGCCGTAGATAGGATAGGATGTACGTTTTGTTTAGGAAGAATTGTAAATCGAAGAGGATTATTTTGAAACGCCGACAACGTGGCATCAGTATTTTTCAGAATGAGGAAGTGCAGGAAAGATGTTTGTTCAATTGATACAATTTTTTATTCCTCTTTTTCAAATGATTAGGTTAACGGCTTACAAAATACCTGAATATATCAAAACTGGCTAACAGTCAGGTAAAATCGTTTGAACTATATGCATCGTTCTATATTCCATAAACAACGAGTCACTTGTTGAATTCAAATGGATATTGCATATGTTGAATTAAAACAAATCTTTGTTTTTTTCCTGTAATCAAAAATTGTATTGTATTGACCAGATGATATCATAATTTTAGGAAAATTTGCGGACTATTTTCATCGACCACCTAACTAACTAACTTGCAATCAATTAATCTATGTCAGAACCGTTTCGCCAATATTTCAAATAAAACTATTAATTGTAGGTATATTATAGATCAGAATGTTCAAGTATTTTTACGAAAAGTTGTAGAAGTAATAAGAATATTTTGAGAAAATTGAATCCAATCATCTGACGATATGTGTATGTGCCAGGTGATTTCCCAAAATAACAAATCAATTATGTTTGGTAATTTAGGTAAGTATATTGCGAGGAATAAATATTTTAAAGGCATGGTGTAGTGCCTTTAGATACTTTGAAAGACGTAAATAAACTTTAAATAATTTTGAAAATAGCTGCATTAGTTCTTGGTTAGTCAAATTATTGAAGTATTTTAATAAATATTATTCTGAGAAAATTTATCAAATCATCTTAAGACATATTTATTTTCGGAATAATTCGATACATTCAACAACAATTTTTCACAAGCTATCTTTGTTTTTTCACGAACATACTTTTTAAGTAAAAATTTCTCACTATGTCCGAATTCTGGTCAAGTAGGGAATGGGAAGGAACGTGTTGACATGATACTCGCTTTTTAGGAAGCCGAGAAATCCTCTGCACTTCCAAGAGAAAACACTGGGATGTTGGATAGTTCGGGATAGGTTAGCCGAGTTCGTTTTGGTTAACGATACGCTGAAAATATGTAGCACTTTTCGCCAAAAGCAATGGGCCGCTCCAATGTTACTGAAAAGAGACAAGCATAACTAAAAACAAAACAAAACAAAATAGACAAAATAAAATTAAACAGGATATAAGATATTGTCTTTAAAATATGGTAGAAATAAATTATTTGTTGCTTTGCAAACCAGCTCTCCTCGATATCCTAGATGGCCAAGTCCTGCTGGACCGCAGCTGCTGCCGTCGGCACTCGTCCACATCAACCCGGCCGTCGCCGACGTGTCGGAAACCTTCCGGTAGCAACATGATATCTGTGTCTAATACACTCTTCTTGCACTGATTAACTTACAAACTTATCCTGAACACCGAATCAAAATTCACTTTAGCACGGTTGTGGTATTTTCTTCTAAAATATAGTTCTAGATGCTGGCAGTTGGTTTCAGGAAATATCTTCCCCTACAATACCCGCGAACGACGACACTTTGGACTCGCTTGAAGAAGAATCACCAACACACAACAGCGCAATTGAATGTATGCAGTTTTTTCTAATGGATCGCGAGCACGGCGCGATCCCGCGACACGCAACACTCTTCTAACTTCAGCTCCATCTTAGTCAAGAAAGAAACTTAATCTGAAAAACAACCCTAAACGTGCCAGTTCTATTATATTTTCATTCATTTTGTTGCAAGCGTAGCAGCACTCGCAACAGGTTCAGCTAAGGTTCAGGTATAAAAGTAAAACTGCTCAAATCTTTTTATGGATAATTTTTAAAAGAAAATCAAATGCGAAATGTTTGGCTAGAGATTTTCTTGACAAATGGGATTCGTTTTTTATGCTTGACATGTACTTGTTCTTGAGTTTTTTTAATGATTTTTATTGTACTTCAGAACACTCTGAAAAATATGAACAAAATCAAATGACAAACTAGAACAAAAACAAAGAATATAAATGGTTTTGAAACCTACGACTCTATTGTAATATGATCTTTTATTCAAGTATTATTGAAAGCGCTATCGTCACTTTTTTTTTTGTAATATCCTGAAAAGATCATCTGAGGATATTCTAGTGTGCCAGTAAATTTTCCAAAATGTTATGAGCATTTCAATTTAAAATATACATAGCATAGTCAATTTACGTATATGTATTTTTTTTTCAAGTTACTATGTTTGAAGTTAAAATGAATTTTTATACAAATTATCATCCATCATCATCATCATTATATTTTAAGTCAAGTTGCACAGTATACAAATCGGGAAATCAGTATTTCAGGAATTCTTAAGCCGTATTGAAAAAACTTTGAACCATTTGCGTTACAATCATTCGAATCAATCATCATCAAACACTCGAACGTTTCGTTCAAAACTGAATTTGCTTGATATGTTTTTGTTTTTTCTTTAAATTTAACAAATATACATAAATTTATCAATTGTAATTCTTTAACATTTTGACCAAAACTAAATTAACCAGATATGACATTGGCCAGTATTTTCTTGCGTAATATATTTGCGTTAAACATAAAGATCTAGTTAAAATTAAAGAAATCATTTTGATACGCCTGGTGGTTTTCCATCACAATCAAATATATATTCTTAGGAATAAATTTCTAAATTTTCAGCATTTTCTACTTAATTTATCAAATTTAACAAATCATCTGATGACATTTAAATATACTAGGCAAATTTATAAAACAATTAAGAAAAATGAAATTGTGAAATCAATGAATTAACCCAACATACTTATTTCAGGTCAATTAGTTTTTGGTTAAATATTTTAAGTATTATTAAGACTGATATTATATTTTCTCTTAATATATGGAGAAAATATTAATAAATGATTCACTGTCATTTTGAGGTGGCTAGGGATTTCATTTAGCCTATTTTGAAAAAAATGGAAAATATCTGACCAACTCATGTAGTAAGTAAATGTGAGGTCAAAAGTATTTCCTTAAATTAGTTTATACAGAAAACATCATTTTGAATTTTGAAACCCATCAAACCTTACTATTTCAAAGGATATACGGGCTCATTTAAAACTGGTCCTCGTTTGATTTTTTTCTGGATATTCTAAAATATAGGAATACCGCTCATTATAATGAATAATCAGTTATACATGTTGATTCACAGATGCATTTTTTTTTCGAATGTTTCCTTTATCGTCCTTTGAATTGTTTATATATATCAGAATGTTCTAAAATACTATGAAAATCATTCAAATAATGTTTATGAACATTTTGATAACAACTATAGTTACTTGTAATAGCTAGGTCACCCCTTAGCTCAGTCAGTAAAGGCGCAGCTACACAGGCATACCATGCTGGAGGTGAGTTTAAAAAAAATCGTCAGATGATTTATTTAAATTTCCTCTTGTGTTGATATTCTTAGAATATTCCAAAAAAAAGTTCAATCATTCCTACGAATACTTGAACGCTATTACCCACTGCAACAAAATAATATAAAGTATTTTCTCCAATGCTTAAAATAATGAAAAATGTTGTAAATATACTACAGATCAGAATGTCTAAGGATTTTTTTAATGAAAAATGGTCAAACTTTTAAGAATACTTTGAGACAAATTAAAACACATCTTATGATGGCATTTTAAATTAAAAATGCCAGACTTACTTAAAGGCGCAACAAATGAGAATAGAATATTGTAAAGTATAAAACTTATAAAAATGGTATTTTGAAATATTGAGAAAAACTAAAACAAATCCACTGCATATCTATGAGTTTTGAAATAAGCTGCCTTATTAATTTCAGGTTAATATCTTGGAAGTCAAAACAGTCAAGTATTTTTATGTACAATTTTCTAAGCTCTAAGAATATCCCAAAAACGTTTAAGCAATCAATTTTTAAGTTGAATCAACATTTTAATGAGCCTGGCAGTTTGCTTAACTAACTAATATTTAAAAAAACCTTAAAAAGCGCTTTCCTTTCTTCACCGTGTCCAATATATTCTATACAAAATTAAACTCTATTTATTTCAAATCGATACTCCAGATTTTATTGATAACTTTACCCATTATATTGCAATATAATACTGATCAGTTTCAGTATATGTTTTATAATAACACCGCCTTTCACCTCCTTGACCAGCTCCAGACGTTTTTCGAAACCGTCACAGGCGGCACGCATGACTTCCATCGGCATTTCGTCTAAATTCGTTGGATTACGTTTTGAATTGCTTCATATTAGACGCCCTGTGGTCATTTACCTTCGCCAGCATGTATGACCATACGAAATAATCCAAAGGATTCAGATCTGTTGAACTGGGAGGCCATTCATTCTTGTCCAGAAGAGTCGGTCAAATTTTCTCGGCACCAGCCCTGTACGAGATTTGCAGTATGCGATGGCGCTCCGTCCTGCTGAAACACATGGTGATCATCTCCAAACACCTCTTGTACATATGGCTTGACAACTTTCTCCAAAACATCCGTTTTATAATATACGGCATTCACTTTAACGCCCTTTTCGATGAAAACGAGTGGTAATTTGCCGCGCTTGCAAATTCCTCCCCAAACCATCACTGACGCAGCACTTTGGAACCGTGGAATATTCCTATCACTCTCTGAAGCAGTAAGAGAGAGCCAAAATCTGTCGATCTGGACATTGTGGGATTGTTGCAAGACGAATAACTTTTCGTCGGAAAAGATAAATTCTTCCCCGACTTGCTCTTTTGAGTCATTTCTGCTTGGAAGGTTCCGAAACTACGTGAACCATACGTTTCTTGAAAGCTTGGAATCCGAGGTCATTTTGAAGTATATTGTGCATTGACGATCTCGAAACATTCAGATCTGCGGCCATTTTACGTACAGAGCGCTGTGATTTTCGTCTAATCTGTTCCCTGACAACTTTAGCAATTCGTGCAGTCCCACCGTACGAGTACGACCGGATCTCTTCCGGTCATCCAACGAGCAGGTGTCACGGTTCCTTCGGATGGTTCGGAACACAAAATCCCGCTTTACTCCGAGGTTTTTCAAATTTCTGAAAATAGCGCCCGGGCGCTCATATTTCAAAAACTTTTTTATCACCACAGCACAAACGCCTACATCGCTGTTAAAAGATAAACACCGAATGAAAAAATCGGACATAACCTAGAAGCGCAAAACAAAAAGCAAAACAACACCAACACATACGAGAAGCATGTTGAGTAGTTGCACGACATCAATGCAAGGAAAAAGTGTATGAGAATATATTGGACACGGTGTATTTCATGTATATTATATCAGGAATAAAAGATAAGTACTTTTATAAATTAATTTCTTAGTATTTTAGTAAATTCAATAATAATTCAAGGAATCAAATTAAGGCAAAATATGGGGGTTCAATAAGATTTTACCCATTATAACCAAAACTTCGCTTTTGATTTTTGGAATATTTTGACAAAGTTTAAACAAATCGTTCAAAGACCTGTGAACTCCATTATGTTAAATATTACTGTTTACAAAAAATATGCAGTATTTTGTACGCTTTAGGATAAAACCAAGTATTTTTCAAATGATGCATTTTTTGAGTAAACACGTAATCAATATGAATAATTTTCTTAGTTACAAGCCATTCTAAGACAACATCTTTTGAAAAATTAAAAATATTTGACATATATTTGTTTGTTGCTGCCTTGATAATTCCAGATAAATGTATTGCAAGTCTAAAAGTTCAAGTTATTTAAATTTTCTTTTTGAAAAACATATGTAACAAATAATTTTGAAATAATCATCTTACATCATTTTGATACGCCTGATAATATACGAAAATTAACAAATGCATATGAAATAATTTAAAATTGCCTTATTTTTCTCAAGTAAATTTGTGAATACATAAGTCAAACTTATAAAGTAAAAACAGTTAAAATAAATCATCTGATGGCATTTGGACTTGCTAAGAGATTTTTGAATATATTCAAAAACATTGTACAAATACATTCAAATACAACATTATATAGAAATAAATAAATGAAATTAAATAATGAGATGAATTTGACATAATTTGAAAAAAGCTGTATTCGTTATTTCTTGTTGATAAATTGTAAGTTTACAGAATGATCTGAGAGAATACAAAGAAATCAGCCGGTAACATTTTATGGGGGTGGCGATTTTCTAAAATAATTTAGATCATTGAACAGCTTTTTTTAAATTACTTAAGTTTTTTGGTGGATATATTGTAAATTGAAACCATCGATTTTCATAACAGTTTTCTAAGCAGTGTGTGCAGGAATTGTTTTGAATTAATGAACCCATATTTAAATTATTTTAATGTATCGTATTTTGGGACAGTTGGTCAAATTTATTCAAGAATGACTTTTTTATTCTAATACTTGTAGAATATTAACACAACTCATTCAAAGTGATTGAATAGTGGCTGGGGCTTATTTCAAATAATGACGGTCATTTTGAATGATTTGGAAAAGATTTAGTATAGTCATTTTAGATAAATATTTATTTTGGATATGTGTACAGTTATTTTTATTTTTCTTCGGAAAATCTGATTCAATAACGTTTTGATTTTTTTTAAATAATTGTCTTATCCATTTCCAATTTGTGGGGTTTGATCAAAACGATTTAGTTTAGCAAATAATAATTTGTTTTATTATTATTCAGAGGAAATTTGCACAAAATAATCAGAATAATTTTACTGATGTGGCCCTTTTTGAGGAATTTGTTAAAAAATCATTCAGGACATTTCGAAAAACTAAAACTATTGCTAGAGTATCATTTTTTCCGAAAATTTTCTTAACCATCATATGATTTGCTTGTATTTTACAGAATGATTTAGTGTACTATGAAAGTCATTCAAAAAAATTAAGATAACTAGTTAGTGTAAAATAA